>PVHP010008125.1:0-54414 GCA_004024765.1 Zapus hudsonius | reverse complement strand
ATTAAATAGTTTCTTATCTATAAATACCCTGCTCCTTTGTTCTTCGGGGCTCCATCTTGCCTGGACACAGGGCAGCTTGCTTGCTGGTGGAGCCCGATTGCGCAACCGAATTAAAAACACCTCTTGCTTTTGCATCTGCTGGTGTGGTTATTGGAGTTTTGGGGTACGCTCTCCTGAGAGAGGCCTTGGGGGTCTTTCACTGCCTCCCAAGTGCAGGGATTAAAGGCATGTGCCACTACACCCGGCTAAATATTTTTATTTAGTTGCAGAGAGAGAGAGAGAGAGAGAGAGAGAGAGAGAGAGAGAGAGAGAGAGAGAGAGAGAATGGGAGTGGCAGGGCCTCCAGCAGCTGCAAAGGGACTCCACATTGCTTATGGCTTTATGTGGGTACTGGGAAATGAAGGGGGGTCTTTCGGCTCTATAGGGAAGCATCTTAACCGCTGAGCCATCTCTCCAGTCCTATTACTTTTAATGGAAAAATAATGTAAATATTATTTTAAGGGTTTGAGAGTCAGCTCAGTGGTAGAGTGTGACAAGTCCTTCAATCCCTCTCTTCACACCCAAATCCTGGGGTGAGGTGCTTCTCCTTTCTTCTCTTCCTTCCACCTGATTAAAATATTCCAGTGGAGGGTTTCTTCCCACCTAGACTTCTGCCCCTCTCTCTCCTGCTTCCAGCTCCTGCTTCAGCCCAGACGCATGCACTCTGTGTGTGTGTGTTTCAAAAAAAAAAGGCCCCATGAAAGAGCAAGGAGGAGAAATAACCCAACTTTTGTCATTGACAATATCCCAAGAGAGCTCCATCATGTGACTTTGTTCAAGTGTGAACAAGTTCCCACCAGTCATAGGACGTGAGGGGACTCAAAGGTCAACTGGCCTTCCTCACTGGCTAAAATGAGGAAACTGGACTTATCTGGACCCAGAAGGTCCAGGAAATAGGATAAAAAGCACCATAAGCTTTCCAGCTCGCTTCCTCTGGTGCCTTAGGGACTTCGGAATTCCATAAACAGATAGACTTTCTGATTAGACCTCCCAAACCCATCCAGACTCTTGCTTTCTGGTAGGACAGGTATATAGACAGGATCATGTTTGTTTGTCCCCAACCCCATGCAAAAGTCTCTCAAGGGAACATGGATAAGCCTGGCCCATTCCCTGAGCTTGGCCACTGTCCAACGAAGCCAGACATGGAAGTCGGGGCATGGGGTGAGGGGACGTGGCTGCTTCTCACCCTCAGCTGTGCAGTCCAGCCTTTACCTCAGCCAGTGTCTGGTTAATTGCCCAGCAGGATACCAGTCATTGACAATTGAATATTCAAGACACAGAGCATCATGGACACAAAGAAATGATGTATATCCATGATATCTCAGTTACCCTGAGCTGATCTTCACACCTTGTACAATGTAAGTGCTGAAATGTTTGTTACTGAGGTAGTTTGAACATAAAACACCCCCTCACTGCTTCATGTGTGATTAATACTTAATGCCGGCCTGGTGGAGTCTTTGGCAGGTGGAGCCTTGCTCGAGGAGGTGTCACTAAGGGCAGGCCTGGAGGCTTATTAGTCTAGTCCCACGAAGTGAGGAGGCCACCTCACTTCTTCTCCTTCCTGTCTGGACATGTGACACCCCGCTGTCTGCTCTGCCACACTTTGCTCGCCATGATAAACCTCCCCTTGAAACTATAGCCATAATCAACCCTTTCCTTCCATGAGCTGCTTCTGCTCCTGTGTTTTGTCCCCAGAAGAAGGTACTCCAAGGAGCCTGCCACCGTTTCCCCATGGTATAGTCACAGTCCCTGTCACTACAAGATTCTCAGCCCCAGAAGGTTGTTTTTTTTTTTGGTTTTTCGAGGTAGGGTCTCGCTCTAGTCCAGGCTGACCTGGAATTCACTATGTAGTCTCAGGGTGGCCTTGAACTCACAGCGATCCTCCTACCTCTGCCTCCCGAGTGCTGGGATTAAAGGCGTGTGCCACCACACCCGGCTCCCAGAAGGTTTTTTAATTAATTCATTAATTGATTGATTTGCAAGCAGAGAGAGATAGAGAGCCAGAGAGAATGGGTGTGCCAAGGCCTCCAGCTACTGCAACCAAACTCCAGATGCATGCACCACTTTGTGCACTGGAGAATTGAACCCAGGTCCTTAGGTTTTGGGGGGGTACGCCTTAACCACTGGGCCATCTCTCCAGCCCCGAATAGCCATGCTGGGCCCAGGACCAAGGGGAGGTGAGCCAGGAGCCGGGGTGGATAGCAGGGAGACACCGGGGCTGGCACATTGCAGCTGGACCTCCACATGCCCCAGGTGGGACACAGCCGGGAGTGGGGGATGGAATGAGACAGGGAAGGCCCTTGCCAGGCTTCTGCAGCCCGTCCCCCCCCAAAGAGTGAGTGCTCAGCCAGGCCTGCCCCTTGCTCTGGGCCTCTAGCCACACCCTCAGGACAGACTTGCCCCAACATGCATGCAAGCTCTGCCTGCTCCAGGGAGGGATGTGCAGGCCTGGATGTTCTCCATGGTCAAATAGGCTCTGGGTGCCATGCCCAGAGGAGCTGCCAGGACAAAGACAAGTAGGTCAGTGCGGAGTTCAGCAGCTCTCTCTAGGTCTGTCCCATCCGGGCAAAAGATCCTAAACACCTTATCAGAAAATCCCACTCCAACCTGGACTTCCTGAGTGTCATAGCATATTGTCAACGTGTGAGGACAGAACACTTCTAAATCTTATGTGATAACTGCAAAGAACTTTGAGATACAGTTATATGCCATGTGGGTCTTCATCTGTCCGCTTATCCTGGGCCCTGCAGACTTGGAGAGGTCCCCTCCTGTCTTTACCTCCACTGGACACTCAGCTGGCTTGGAAATGGTCAGTTTATAGACATCTATGGGGAGTGGGACTGTGTAGCGTGCGCAGTAGGTGCTCTCTGCTCCATGTTGTAGACAAGGCCTCCGAAGCACACACAGCAAGTCCTTAGCTCCCTGGGGCACCATGTTGGCCACTCTGTGTTTCCCAGGGTACCTTGCACTATGCAGGGCCCATCACCCATGTTCAGCTCATATCGGCTTGGCCTGGGAGCATGTTGCTCTGGTTGGTCAAAAAAGGGGGAGGGCTGCAGAGATGGCTCAGCAGTTAAGGGGCTTGCCTGCAAAGCCTAAGGATTGGGTTCAATTCCCAGTACCCACGTAAAGCCAGGTGCACAAAGTGGCACATGCATCTGGAGTTTGTTTGCAGCAGTTGGAGGCTCTGGTGTGCCTAGTCTCTGTCTCTCTTCTATCTCTCTCTGCTTACAAATCAATAAGTAAATTTTAAAAAATATTTTATTTATTCATTTTCAAGCACAGAGAGGGGGGTCTGGCTTATGTGGGTACTGGGGAATTGAACCCGGGGCCTTAGGCACTGGAGGCAAGTGCCTTAACCGCTGAACCATCTCTCCAGCCCTCAATAAGTAAATTTTTTAAAAGGAAATATTTTCCAAAAGAATTAGAACCCTAGAAAAGTATATCGAGGGACTGAAGAGATAGATGACTCAGGCACTTGCTTACAAAGCCTTACAGTCAAGGTTTGATTGCTTAATGCCCAGGCAAAGCTAGATACACAGTGTGGCACATGTGTCTGGAGTTTGTTTGCAGTGGCAGGAGGCCCTGGAGCACCCATTCTCTCCCTCTCCCTCTCTCTCCCTCTCTCTCTCTCTCTCTCTCTCTCTCTCTCTCTCTCTCTCTCTCTCTTCTCGTGAATGGAACCTGGATGGCAATTTCCACATGGTCCAAAGAGAAGACATATACCCGCTTGCTCCCCAGGCACCTGCCCAGACTCCATGCCCTCTCCTGGCAACTGCTTCTGTTGCTAGTGGCAGGTGGCATGTCCACACCATTCTAAAGAAACGTCAACAATAAAATCACATTGCAATGCAGTGGTCTGATGTGGATTGATTTTTCAGCCTGGGTTTTAGATGAAAATAATGCCATCGCAGCCTGGTTGTTCAAGAACCTGGCAGGTCACTGTCGGTTCCCTTCCCTGGGGGCTTAGGATTTGGAGGGGACGGGACCCTCCTAGCTTCTATCTACCCATCCTGGGAGAGGGCAGGAGGGAACGGATGCTGATGTTCATCCCATGTGCTGGGGGTCTTCGCAGATACCAGCTTTCAGACCTGGGCAGTGAGCCTGGAATCCATACTGGACAGACATGGAAGAATGGAGAATGTGGTTTAAAGTACAGACAGGTAAGTGGGGCAGGAGTTGGGATCAGAGACTCAGGGCTGGTGATTGGCTCCCGCAGGCAGAGCACCAAGTTAAACCCAGTCAAGAGAGCCTTGCCCTTGGGCTTCTCCCCAGGGCACAGTGATGTGCACATCAAGGCGACATCACTCCTTCTACACTCACTGCCCAGGCCCCCTTCATGCCACAAGGTGGCCTCGGCATGGGTACAGAAGGCTCAGTATTAGGGGAGAGATCTTTTCCACTGTGGGGTGGAGGGAAGTGAGTGGAGAGCTGAAGGTGAGACACCAAGACTGTCCCACCGCCTCTTCCTGAGGCAAGTCCCCAAGGATCCTTAGAGTTTGAAATTAGAAACTGATTTCCAGATACCCAGCTTTGGCCTTGCGATTGGGAAATACATACTCCACACTGAGCCACACCTCCAGCCCGGAAGGCATATGGTAGGAGAAGGGAAAATGTACTCCCTGTGACGTTTTGTGAGCTTGCCTCCTACCTTGTAGGTTTAGACAGCCTGCCTTACAGACCTCCTCGTGTATAGTCTCACTCCCACCTCCTCAGTATTCAGGGCGGGCCTCAAACTGGAATAGAGTTTTGTCAGCAAGATGGTGGGTTCTAAGCTGCAAGAGCCCTTCCTTATCTTGCCTTATGATAATTCCAAACATTGCACATCCAGCAATGAGCAGCACGTCTTCTAACCCGCTCCCATTATGGTGTGAGTGTGTGTGTGTGGGGCAGGCCAAGAAACCTCTAGAAAATCCTATAAGTCACCTTGTCCCTTATTGAAATCCAGGTTAGAGTGGAGTCCCTACTTTCTAGCCTAGTTGGAAACCTTAGACTCTGATAACAACCCCAGGTTCTCATTGAAGAGCCGTAGATGCTTCTAGAAAGTGGACAGCATCCTTCAAACCACTTAAGTGATGCAGGGTGAAGTACAGGCCTTCCAGGGCTGCACAGGTCTTCTGCAGTCGACAGAAGGGAAGGTAGCATTTACGTGGAGTCAGTAATTACGTTGAGCAAAGGCAACAGGCACATAAATATGAGTGTTCAATGCCCCACACGGGGAACGGGGGCCTGGGCAAGCCTGTGGCTGCTTTGCTGCATTCCTGGGAGCTTCGCAGGGTAAAGAGAGATCTGGGGACCATGCGAAGGCAGGGGAGCAGCACTGCGGTGGGAAGCAGGGATTCAGTGGGTAAAACAATCCCCAAATTTGGAAACATTTGAAAAACTCCAGAAGCAAAAAGAGTTTAGATGCCCTTAGCCCCTTCTAAATTCTCTCTTTCTCTCTCACCCCCCCTCTCTCTCACAGACACACACACTAGGATTTTCTTTTTCTTTTTGAGACAGGGTCTCACATTGCCTATGCTGGCCTCAAATTTGTTTAGGTAGCAGAGGATGACCTTGAACTTCTGAGTATTGGGATTATAGGCCTGTGCCACCACACCCAGCTTTATGGGTGATGGAGAATCCAATCCAAGGCTTTGTTCATTCTAGACAATCTTTCTACTAACTGAGCTATATCCCCATTTCCACATTAGAGATTCCCCCAAAGTTTTCATCTATCTAAAAAGAAACAGCTGGTACAAATTACAGATCACGGCTGTTTCCTCGCTGTGTGGCATTTCTGCTGGGCCTGGGTCAGGAGGATACAGCAGGAAGTTTCTAGATTCCCCTAACTGGAAGTGCTCCTGTGAGGAAACCTAGGAGTTCTTGCTGGATGCTTCGATTGTAGGTGTGAATGGATCCCAGCATTTGAAAGCCTGCCATGTGGTCCCAGGATAAAGTTTCCATTTGACAGATGAGTAAAAGTGAAAGAAGAGAAGTCAAGACTTCTCACAGAGCCGGATGGACCCTCGGGCAGAACTCAAAGGCCCGTCATCAGTCATCAGCTAGTGCTCATTCTTCTCTCTGGGTGTCCCCAAGACCACCTTGACTTTCATCTGAAAGACACTAGTATCTTCCCCACCCCCCAGCCCCCAGTGTGTGAGAACCTTACCAGAGTTCTAGGGCATCAGAGGAGGGTAGAAAACCCCGTGCCAAAGGCCGGGCGTGGTGGCGCACGCCTTTAATCCCAGCACTCGGGAGGCAGAGGTAGGAGGATCGCCATGAGTTCAAGGCCACCCTGAGACTACAGAGTGGATTCCAGGTATGCCTGGGCCAGAGTGAGACCCTACCTCGAAAACCCCCCCCCAAAAAAAAAGAAAAAAAGAAAAAAGAAAACCCCGTGCCAACAAGGCAGGACCACCTGCAGTGGGTGCTGGGGACAGGTTCCCAGGACCAGATGCCCGAGAGTCAAACATGGGTCTTGTTTGGCATCTCATCCCCAGGGGAGCTTGGTTTACTCAGTAGGACATCCCCGCATCTTCAGGTGGTCCCTGGCCTTGAGACCAGGGAGACAGGCTCTGTAGAGCCCCGTCCCTCCTCCAGTATCCCCCCCTGTCAGCGTGTGCACCTTCCCCCAGACAGCGAACCATAAAGGTGAGTGAGTTAGGGACAGGGTGATCCGGGCAAGCGCTTTGTCAACGCTCATTCCGGATGGGAGGCTCGTAGCTAAGGGTGACATTCAAATGTCACTTGAGTGACCAAGAGCTCAGACGGAACTGGAGAGGCGGCCAGAGAGGGGTGCAGAGACTCTCGAAATCCACGTCGGGTTCCCAAGCCTGTCCACAAGTGGGGCTGAGGGGGGTTCTCCGGGTCAGCCCCTGGTGGCAGGTGACCAACCCCAGGGTCTCCAGTGTTCTGATGGACCCGGAGCACCGCAGGACGGCCGAGGGCCATGAGATCGGGGTCGTCCTCCCTCGGGAGTGTCCTCGGGTCCGCCCAGCTCCTCCCGGGTCCCCCAGCTGTCGGGGTCGGTGCTCTGTGGGGGCGGGGCGAGGGCCGGGCCGGTGGCCATTGGCTGGGGCTGCGAGGGCGGAGCCGGGCCGGCGGGGTCCCGGGGCGCGCGGCGGGCGGGCGGCAGTCTCGTCGCGGTCGGGACACAGCCGGCGCCGGAGCGCAGACGCGCGCCATGAGGGAGATCGTGCACATACAAGCCGGCCAGTGCGGGAACCAGATCGGCACCAAGGTGGGCCGGGGGCTCACCCTGAGGGTCCCCCGATGGTGGGCAGCATGTGGGTCCGGGTCTCCAAGGACCCCGCCTGGTGCGCCCCGCCTGCGCCCCTGGGTCCCTGGAGTCCAGTCTAGCCCGGGGAGCCAGCGCCGGGTCTCGGCGGGGGTCCAGGCAGAGGACCCTGTCCCCCACCCCTCATCTATCTCCCCCAGGGTAGGCTGGGGTGTGGGGGGCCTCGCTGGACTCCAGGGCTGACCATCTGTCGCTTTGTCGTCCCCGTCCCCCAAGTTTTGGGAAGTGATCAGCGACGAGCATGGCATAGACCCGGCGGGAGGCTACGTGGGCGACTCGGCGCTGCAGCTGGAGAGGATCAGCGTCTACTACAATGAGTCATCCTGTGAGTAGCCAGGCCCCCCGATGTCCCCAACTGCACCCCTGGCACCCCCGGACCAGGACCCCAGGCCGAGCCACGCCCCGACCCTGGCCCGGGGTGGGAGGGCGCACCGAGTAGCGGAATTCGCTCCGGGAAGCGTCCTGGCGGGATCGCACAGGATGCGGGGCCGCTCCCTCTCCCCCCCCCTGGGGCGGGAAGCCCGCCCTCGGTGTATTCAAACTCGGGGATGCAGCCTATCCCCAGGGCCCGAGGGCCTGCGACAGGACGAGCCGTTGACGTTGTGGAATCCACTCAGGATGGAACCCACAGGACGATCCCTGAGAAACACGCCCCTTCCCTCCCCCTCTCGACAGCTCTTGGCGAAAAATTTGAAAAGCACTTGCTTAACTAATTTCTCTGGCCTTTCTCCTAAAACTACACTCTCTGGGCCCTGAAACTGCAGGCAGTTCTGGGTAACTAGTGAGGGACTTTAAAATGAGACCGTGACCTAAGTTTGGGAATGTCATTCGTACGCTGATAAATAGGGGGCACGTATACACTAGACAGTATTTTTGTTTTGATTTTTCGAGGTAGGGTCTCGCTCTAGTCCAGGCTGACCTGGAATTCACTATGGAGTCTCAGGGTGGCTTTGAACTCAAGGCGATTCTCCTACCTCTGCCTCCCGAGTGCTGGGATTAAAGGCGTGCGCCACCACGCCCGGCTAGACAGTAAATTTTAATTATCAGAGTGGGACAAGACGTGGAAAGAACCCCAGCAAAATGGCCCTCATGGCGCCCACATGGTATGTGCAGTACCCAGAGAATCTCTTCTTCGTGGTTTGGAGTCACCAGATTTTTTTTTTTTTTTGAAACTTCCTTCCTGTCTGTGCAGAGCTGGGAAGAGCCAGATCCATGAATCATGGGATGTTATTCAACATACCAGCTATGACAGCTGGCCTGGGTCACCTAGACATAGAGGATGGATGTTTAAGGTGGCACTGAAGGACTCTCCAGTTTGCACCTCGGTTCACATTAAAACCATGGGCCAGTTTCAGGGACACCCTTTCCTCAGGAGGAGTGAGCACTTCTGGTTTGGGTTCATAGCCCATCTTCACTGGGAGCAACAACTTCCCCAGTTGCCATGAAACGCTCCACAGGCATTCTTTTTTTTTTAATTATTTATTTGTTTATTTGCAAGTTGAGACATAGAGTGAGTAGGGGCACGCCAGGGCAACTCCAGATGCATTTGCCACATCTGGCTAATGTGGGTACTGGGGAATCGAACCCAGACCATTGGGCTGTGCAGGCAAGCGCCTTAACCACTGGGCCATCTCTCCAGCCCTCTTACTCATCAGTGATCCTATTTCGGAAGACATGGCGTTCCTGGGATGGGTCCTGGAAGGAGAAGCTCAGACTGTAGCTAGGGTGGTGTATGTTTGTGCATAGGGTAGGTACCAGAAAGCAGAGGGAATGCCAAAGTGTAATTACTACTCTGTTGCCACAGGCGCGGTTATTTCCATGTAGCTAGAAAAATCCCATTGTCCAACAGGAAAGAAGGCTGGGGTAAGAACAGAAGTAGTCAGGAGCCAGGTCTCTTTCTTGATGGTTCCTCATCCCAGGGCTAAGATCCCGTGGTTCCGAGAAAGTTGTACGCTCTTGGAAAAGACACCAAACACACCCGCTCATCCCTTCCAGGAAGCTCTGTGATGGAAGTTGCTAGAAGGAAGTCAATTGCTCCAGAAGCCAGGAAGCAACACTTCTTTCTCTTTCAGCTCAGAAATATGTGCCTAGGGCTGCCCTGGTGGACTTGGAGCCGGGCACCATGGACAGTGTGAGATCCGGGCCTTTTGGCCAGCTCTTCCGGCCTGACAACTTCATATTTGGTAAGTTTCATCTTTCTTTTTTAAAAAATTTGTTATTGGGGTGGGGGAGGGAACCTTTAATCCTTGCACTTGGGAGGCAGAGGTAAGAGGATCGATGTGAGTTCAAGGCCACCCTGAGACTACCTAGTAAATTCCAGGTCAGCCTGGGCTAGATCGAGACCTTACCTCAAAAAAACAAACAAAAAAAAGTTTATTGTTATTTTTATCATTTTTAAAAAAATTATCGTGGCACTGGGATTTGAACCCGGGACCTTGACCAAGCTAGGTAAAAACTATCTACTGAGCCACACTCCCTGCCCATGTGCTTTTATTTTTTTTATTTAGTAGTTTAAAAAATATTTATTTGCAAGCAGAAAGAGACTGAGTGGTCTACGGAATGAGCGCACCAGGGCCTCCAGCCACTGGAAATGAACTTCAGACACATGCACCACTTTGTTCATCTGGCTCTATGTGGGGACTGGGGAATTGAACCTGGGCCATCAGGCTTTGCAAGCAAATACCTTTAACCACTGAGACATTTCTCCAGCCCCTGTTTTTATTTTTTTAAGCCAGGTTCTTCCTATGTAGCTCAGGCTGGCCTTGAACTCACAATCCTCCTGCCTCAGGCTTCTGAGTGCTGGGTATTAATAGGGCATTTCCCCCCTGCTTGGCTCCAATCTGTCAACTCTTAAGGAGAATGACATGGAATGAAATAAAGTAGGTGGTCCCTCAGGATAGGTGAGGATTAGAAAGTTTCCCATCAGGATTAGTTAACCTTTCTCGTTGCTGTGACAAAATACCCAACAAAAACAACTTTAAAAGGAGGAAGGGTTATTTCAGCTCACAGCTCCAGGCGATACAGTCCATCACGTTAGAGAAAGCGAGAAGGCAGAGAAAGCGAGAAGGCGTGGTGGCAGGATCATGAGGCCGCATTTAGTCCATGGTCAGGAAGCAGACAGCAATGAGTGCTGCTGCTTCCCTCCTCTTTCTAACACCGCCCATATTTCCGGTGGATCCTCCCACATGAATTAATCTAGAGACTCCCTCTAGTGCCTAGGGATTTTTTTTTTTTTTTTTTTGGTTTTTCAAGGTAGGGTCTCACTCTAGCCCAGGCTGACCTGGAATTCACTATGTAGTCTCAGGGTGGCCTTGAACTCACGGCAATCCTCCTACCTCTGCCTCCCGAGTGCACCACCACACCTGGTTTGGGATTTTTTTTCATGGTGATTCTACTTCCTGTCAAGTTGACAACTGTGACTCAACTGTGACAGGTCCACCCCTTGTCAACTTGTCTCTAACATACCATTATTTTTGGTTTGGTTGTGAAGTACAGTTGGGGCTGTCTCTGATGCATGGGTAGTTGTTTCTAGCAGGTAAACCCTTCAGCATTCTAAATTCAGGCTCTCTTCGCTCAAATGGATTTGCATCTTGACAATTAGAACCTTTAGAAGGTGGAATCTTGCCCTCTGTGTGTTGGACTGGACCAACTTAGCACAATGTGGAAAAGAAGGGAAACTGAGGCAGGACCTACCACAGATGGCTCTTTATTGGAGCAATGAAGGATAGTAACTTCCACTCAGGAGGGAAACTACTGCCCCAGACATGGCTGAGGTGGGCCTTTTAAAGGGATTAAAGTAGGGAGGGGGTACAGATGAAATAGGGCAAAGAATGGGGAAACTGAGTCATGTGAGTCAGATGACGAAGTCAGTGGGGGAGTCAGGTGGACCATCCATGCCACTGGAAGTGGAGGGGGGTCAGGTGAGCCAGGTGGCTGGAAGTCAGGTTGGAATCACTTATCAGACTGATAACACAAAAGGATTTTCTTTGTTTTAGAGCAGGGCTATTTATTCCCAGGTCAGGGAATGACCATATTCCAGGCTTATGAACCCTTTCATTGTGTATTTTTCCTGTTGTTCCAGAAGAGATGAAGAGGGTCAGCATGTGCTTTGGCTACAACTTTAAACTTGCTTATTTTATTTTATTTATTTGAGAGAGAATGAGTACACCAGGGCCTTCAGCCAGCAGGCTTTGCAAGCAACTACCTTTAATCACTGAGCAATCTCTCCAGGCCCTCACATTTACGTTGGATCTTTCCATTTCAGTTAACCTAAATCTAGAAAATTCCTCACATGCTCAGAAATTTCTTTCCATGGTGATTCTAAATCTTTGTTAAGGTAACAACTATTATTAACCACTACACCATCTGACAAGTTTATCTTTTTTTTTTTTTTTTCAAAATAGGGTCTCACTCTAGCCCAGGCTGACCTGGAATTCACTCTGTAGTCTCAGCCTGGCCTCTAACTCACAGTGATCCTCCTACCTCTGCCTCTTGAATGCTGGGGTTAAAGGCATGAGCCACCACACAAGGATTAGTTTTTAAAAGCTATAGCCACATCATGCTTTCTGAATGGTAAAAGTATTCCCAGGCTGAAGAGTTGGCTCAGCAGTTAAAAGCGCTTGCTTACAAAGCCTGATGGCCCAGGTTTAATGGCCATTACCCACATAACACCAGATGCACAAAGTGGCACATGCTTCTGGAATTTGTAGTGGCAAGAGGCCTTGGCACACCCATTCTCTCTCTCTCTCTCTCTCTCTCTCTCTCTCTCTCTCTCTCTCTCTCTCTCTCTCTCTCTTTCTCTCTCTCCCCTCTGCTTGCAAAGAAATAAAAATATTAAAATAGGATAAAAGTATTCTCAACAAAGTTAGGCATAGTATGAAAAGTCTATGGTCTCTACCATTATTATTTCATGTTCTGAAGCATCTACATAGTACACAGAAGCCAATGAGGGGTGGAGAAATGGCTCAGCGGTTAAAGATGCTTGCTTATGAGGCATGATGTCCCAGGTTTGATTTCCCCTATACCCACGTAAAGCCAGACGCACAAAGTGGTGCATGCATCTGGAGTTCATTTGCAGTATCTAGATCCACCCTTTCTCTCTCTTTTCCTCCACCTCTCTGCTTGCAAATAAACTAATAAAAAAATTTCTTTTGGTTTTTTTCGAGGTAGGGTCTCACTCTAGCCCAGGCTGACCTGGAATTCACTATGTAGTCTCAGGATGGCCTCGAACTCATGGTGATCCTCCTACCTCTGCCTCCCGAGTGCTGGGATTAAAGGCGTGTGCCACCACGCCCGGCAAAAAAATATTTTTTTAAAGTCAGCTGGGCATGGTGCTGGCAATCCCAGCACTTGAGAGGCAGAGGTAGGAGGATTGCCATGAGTTTGAGGCCACCCTGAGACTACATAGTAAATGAATTCCAGGTCAGCTTCAGCTAGAGCGAGACCCTACCTTGAAAAACAAAACCAAGAAAAGAACATGTTATGTTTTAAACCACAGCCTGTGTTAATGTGGAGCTCCTAAAATCTAATTTGTGTGTGTAGGTGTTGGGGGTACACATGCCACAACACACGTGTGGAGGTCCTCTCCACCTTCTTTGAGAGGGGTCTCTCACTCTTTGGCTCTGCCTTGCGTTGCCATCGGTGCATTATGATTACATATGGTGCACAGCTTTGTCCACCTTTACGTGGATGCTAACCTGCTGAGCCATCTCCCAACCCAAGGATCAAACTGTAAAGGCAGTGGGCCATCTCCCCAGCTTCATGAAACTGGGTGGCCCCAAACTATTGGGATTTATTTATTTATTTGGTTTTTCAAGGTAGAGTCTCACTCTAGCCCCGCTTGACCTGGAATTCACTATGTAGTCTCCGGCCTTTACATTCCCAGTGCTGGGATTAAAGGCATGCACCACTGTGCGTGGATGGGATTTTTCTGTTGGTGTTGAGTTTATTTGAACTGAAAAGGAGTTAAGAAAGGCTTGTACTTATCTGTCTAGCTATTGGTATATGTCAAAAAGATTAGACAGGACTGGAGAGATGGCTAAATGGTTAAGGCGCTTGCCTGCAAAACCTAACGACCCTAGTTGACGGCCCAGTGCCCATGTAATTTGGGAGGCTGGGCAGGTGCATCACCAGGGATTAGAGGCCAGCCTCATTTATAGAATGAGACCTTGTCTCTAAAATAAACCAAAAAAAGAATTAAAATAATTATGACTTGTTCAAAATCAATATTCTTATTTTATTTTTAAAAAAAGCAGGGGCTGGAGAGATGGCTCAGCGGTTAAGGCACTTGCCTCCAGTGCCTAAGGCCCCTGGTTCAATTCCCCAGGACCCACATAAACCAGACCCACAAGGTGGCCCTGGTGCTCGCTCTCTCTCTCTCTATATATATATATATATATATATATATAGATATATATATAGATAGATAGATAGATATATATCTGTATTCTCTGCCTGAAAATGAATAAATAAAATATTTTTTTAAAAAGCATGTGTTTGTTCTGGAGATGAAGGTGTATCCCAGAATGTACAAACACACTATGATGTTTGACTAAAAAATTGTTTTGAAATCATTCTTCCTTTAGTAACTGAGGCAGAATTGTCTGTGAATTACAGCTGGTTCATGGGGATGGTTGATCCCTCACAGGTGTGCAGCTTTTAGTTAGAATTGGTAAATTTAAATACACTAGTAAAGGATTATTTATGATCACGGTATATTGTCTATATTTATGGAAATTGTCAATAAAAAGTAAAAAAAAAAAAAGCCAGGCAGGGTGGCTCATGCCTTTAATCCCAGCACTCAGGAGGCTGAGGTAGGAGGATCACTGAGTTTGAGACCAGCCTAAGCTATATAGTGAATTCCAGGTCGGCCTGGTCTAGACAAGACTCTGCCTCCAACAAACAAAACACAACACTACTGTCAGGCTAGGGTTTCATCAGTGATTGAGTGCATGTGAGTGACACTGGGTTCCCCCAGCATCAACAGATTGTACAGGGGGCTGGAGAGATGGCTCAGTGGTTAAGGTGGTTGCCTGCAGAGCCTAAGGACCGGAGTTTGATTCCCCAGTACCCACGTGATAGGCAGATACATAGTGGCATGTGCATCTGGAGTTCATTTGCAGTGGCTGGAGGCCTCAGTGTGCCCCATTCTCTCTGTCTCTCTCTCCTGTCTTTCTGCTTGTAGATAAATAAATAATAACAATTTTTGAAAAATAGAGCTGGGCGTGGTGGCGCATGCCTTTAATCCCAGCACTCGGGAGGCAGAAGTAGGAGGATCACCATGAGTTCAAGGCCACCCTGAGACTACATAGTGAATTCCAGGTCAGCCTGGGCTAGACTGAGACCCTACCTCAAAAAAAAAAAAATTAAAGAGAATATATTGAAGCAGGGCATTTTGGCACATTTTTAATCTCAGCATTTGGGAGGCAGGGGTAGGAGAGTCGCTGTGAGTTTACATAGGAAATTCCAGGTCAGCCTGGGCTACAGCAAGACCCTACCTCGAAAAACAAAACAAAAGATTAAAAAAAATTTTTAGAAACTAATGTCATTCCATTTTCAGATACAGTTTGAAATGCTCTAAAGAGCCTGTTGCCTAAGTAATGTTGAATTTTAAAAGTGAAAGTTACTTACATTTGAGTTTTCTCCATTGCTGGTTGCATAGCGTCATACCACTGCCACTGGGAAAGCCCGGTTTGTGGATCTGTCACTTTGCCTGCAGGCCTGGGTGGCCCAGGAGGCCGGGAGGGAGCACACTGAGCTGGGAGATTTCATGTCACCAGTGGGGGCTGCAAGCCAGCCAGAGACAGGGTGGCAGCCTCTGTTTAAGAAGCCGGAGTCGCTGATTAATGTTGGGAGGCATCACTGTAGATGCTCAACTTATGACCCCCAAATATTTAGCTGTTGCTATGAGACAGTAGCAAAATATTTTGAAAAGTCACCAGCTTCCTCTTATCAGGAGCAGAGACAACTTGGGGGCCCATTGAATGCAGAGGAAGCTGGGGAGTTGGTGGGAGTGGAGGGAAGAGGCAAGTCCGGTGTGTAGACAGACCTAGAGCCTGAACATGCTTGATTTACCGGGCTTTTAGGACTGCCTGAAGCCGCCTTCTGTGGTTTCTGCTGTTGTAATACGTGGCCCCGAGGCTCTGAGAATGCAGTCAGTCTCTTGTAAAGCTGTGATCGTTGTACTTGGAGATCCCGGTACCAGGTTAGCCCCAAGTACCAGGCTAGCCCTAGCATCTGGGTATCTTCTTGCTTTTGTTGGGGTCTGGCCCTGCTGGGTTAGGTGGAGGAGGCTTGGGCAAGACAATGGCAGCTTTATTTATTTATTTATTTATTTATTTATTTATTTAGCAGAGAGATACAGAGAGAGAAAGAGAGCTAGAGATAGAGAGAGCACCAGGGCCACCACCTTGTGGGTCTGGCTTATGTGGGTCCTAGGGAATTGAACCAGGAGCCTTAGGCACTGGAGGCAAGTGCCTTAACCTCTGAGCCATCTTTCCAGTCCTATTATTTATTTATTTTATTTTGGTTTTGGTTTTGGTTTTTCGAGGTAGGGTCTCCTTCTAGCTAGGCTGACCTGGAATTCACTGTGTAGTCTCAGGGTGGCCTTGAACTCACATTGGTCCTCCTACCTCTACTCATGGCAATCCTCCTTGTCTCTGCCTCCCGAGTGCTTGGATTATAGGCATGCACCACCATGCCTGGCTATTTTTATTTGTAGCTATTTATTTGCTAGGAGAGAGACAGAGAGAAAGAGAATGGGCTCACCAAGGCTGTTGGGGGGTCATGGTCCCCTGGCCCCCTGCGGGTAGCCCAAGTCTCACCAGCCAGCCGGGAGAAATGTCAGGCAAATCTCACTTTATTGGGCATCCAAACCCCTTTATAACCACAGGCTGCATTGTCCCGCCTATTCCTCTTAAGCAATAGGATTTAAACTTTCTGGCGGGAGCCAATCAGCAAAGTACAGCAGAGCAAAGTACGCCTCCCTAGGGTGCATTGTTTTACAGCCAATCAGCAGGGTAGTTGGTTACATCACCAGTAAAGTGAAACCTAACAAAGCTTATTCTAAAACTTAGCTTAAGGTTGCTCAGTCAGGCGGGGGCCCAACAAAGGCCTCTTGCTGCTGCAAGCAAACCCCAGATGCATGTGCCCCTTTGTACATCTGGCTTGGTCTAGTCCTGGGGATTTGAACCCAGGCCATCAGGCTCTGCCAGCTGAGCCATCTCTCCAGCCTCATGGCGGCCACGTTTGAGTCTGCTCACTGGGCAGGAGGAAGGAGAAGTCATTCATGCGAGAAGAGCCAGATCCTAGGCAGTGTCTGGGGCCTGTGTGCAGCAGAGCAAGCAGCCCTGAGAGGCACCCTTGGGTGTGTGGTAGCCATGGAGCAGGTTTCTGCCCAGGCTGAGCTGTGAGCCACAGGGCTGCCCAGTCAATGGCCTTGGTGCCCAATAGGGCACAGGTGGCAAGGCGAGAGGCTGGCAGAGGCAGAGCTGAGGAAGCCGCTGTGATCAGTGCTCGGTGGATATTCTGCCCTCTGGAAACCTAATGCATTGAAATATATGCTTAATATTGTCAACATGAAGTGCACAGAGAGCGTGAAGATGGTGTGTTCAAATAGCGCGCAGGTACATACTGTGCACATGGGACCCTCAGCCCCAAGTGCCCTTGCGTGTGCACACGCATGCGCCCCCCCCCCAACACACACGCGGAGAGGTGATTTTGTGTTTGGGAAATGGGATTTCCCTTCGCAGTCTTAAAAAGTGCACTTCGTCTCGGATACCCTTCTCAGCAGCCCTTCCATCATGTGTCAATAGTGACCAGATTGAAAACAATTCCCTCAAGGCAGGTTTGGACACTTGAATTTTCTCTTTATTATTATAAAGTGGGTTTGTTGAGTTAAATTTTTTTCATTTAGTCTCACTCCATCTCAGGGTGGCCCCAAGCTCACGTGGCTTAAAGGTGTGCACCACCGCAACCAGCTTGAATTAAAATTTTACAAGCAATAGGTAATATTGAAATGACCACACATCCCTCAGAGAGAGCTTGGTCTTCCAAGACCTTATTTATTTATTTATGTGTGTGTGGTGAGAGAAAAATAGGATGAATGGGTGTGCCAGGACTTCCTGCCACTGCAAACGAACTCCAGATGCATGTGCCAATTTGTGCATCTGGCTTTACATGGGTGCTGGGGATTTGAACCAGGGTCTGCAGGTTTTGCAAACAAGCACCTTTAACCATTGAACCATCTCCCCAGCCAACCATACAGACTTTAAAAAATTGTTTTTCTTTCTTTCTCTGTCTCTTTCTTTACAGGTATGTTGGGGGAGGCACACCAGATGCATGTTCCACTTTTTATATCTGGCTTTTACATGGCTGCTGGGGAATTGAACCTGGACCAGCAGGTTTTGCAAGCAAGTGCCTTTAACCACATGACCATCTCTCCAAACCTTCACATCTATATTTTATAAGTTAAATTTAATTTTTGCCAGATAGCTAGATAAAGCATTTCCGTAGTACAGGATTCAAAAGGCGCACCGAGGCATTTGGTGAAAAACTTCCTTTCTTCTCTGAACTTGTCTTCACATCCATATCCTTCCCAGAGTCAAACCACTGCGGGTGCTTGTATATTAGTTCAGACGTATTCAGTGCACACACGAGTCACACACCTACAGTGACAGCTATGTGCACTGTGTAGTATGTTGTCTCCCTCTCTTTTGCCCCAGCATTATGTTTTGAAAACCTTGACTGAGAGCTTTCCAAGCATTGGGGAGACCTAGGTCAAGCTCTAGTACCAAAGTGGGGCCGGGGCTGTGGGGAGAGAGAGAGTGTGTCTATCGGAGCTAGACCTCATCCTTGTTGATGGCTGATGTGTATTCCTTTTCATAGCAAGCAATCATGGGGCGTTCGCCTTTAAGGTAGGAGGATTGCCATGAGTTCAGTGTGGCCAGTCTGGGACTACGAGTGAGACCCTACCTCAAAACAAACAAAGCATCCATCAGGAGCCAGGCGTGGTGGTGCACGCCTTTAATTCCAGAGTTTGGGAAGCAGAGGTAGGAGGATTGCTTCAGAGTGAGTTCCAGGTCGGGGGTGGGTGGGAAAGCAATCATCATGGATTTACCAGCCTCTCTTAATACATAGGTTATAAACTCAGTGAATATTTGTGTATATTTTACACACATGCAGATCTGTGTGTGTAGAAAAACTTACAATGTTTAAAGGTGAGTATAACAGGATTGTAATGTGGTTAAATCCATCTGTCAGAGGCTGTTTCTCTTTATGTCTCCAGAGGAATCCTTCCCCAAAACCCTCATTTCGTAACATGGCATTAAGTTAAGTGTAGGTGTTGGAGAGATGGCTCAGCAGTTAAAGGTGCTTTGCTTGCAAAGCCTGACTCCAAGGTCCAGTTCCTCAGCACCCGTGTTAAGCCAGATGCACACAGTGGCGCATGTATCTGGAGTTCATTTGCAGTGGCATTAGGCTCTGGCACCCATTCTAATTCTCTTCTTGCTCTCCGCTTGCAAATACAAATAAATAAGTTATTGTTTTGTTTTTCAAGGTAGGGTCTCACTGTAGTCCTGGCTGACCTGGAATTCACTATGTAGTCTTAGGTTGGCCTCAAACTCACAGCAATCCTACTGCCTCAGCCTTCCAAGTGCTAGGATTAAAGACATTTGCCACCACGCCTGGCAATAAAAAAAAATTTTTTGAGGTAGGGTCTTGCTCTAGTCCAGGCTGACCAGGAATTCACTATGTAATCTCAGGTTGGCCTTGGACTCACATCGATCCTCCTGCCTCTGCCTCCCAAGTAATGGGATTAAAGGTGTACACCACCAAGCCCAACTAAAAAAAATGATTTTATTTATTTGAGAGAAAGAGGTGGGAGAGGGAATTGGTGCACCAGGGCCTTTAGCCACTGAGAACACGCTTCAGACGCATGTGCCACCTTGTGCATCTGGGTTTATGTGGGTACTGGAGACTCGAACTCAGGTCGTTCTGCTTTGCAGGTAAGTGCCTTAACTGCTGAGCCATCTCTCCAGTCCCCTAATTTTTTTTTTAAATAAAGGACTCAATTTAAAAAACAAAAAAACTTTCCCAGCACTTGGGAGGCAGAGGTAGGAGGATTACCCTGAGTTTAAGACCACCCTGAGACTACATAATCAATTCCAGGTCAGCCTGAGCTAGAGCAAGACTCTACCTCGAAAAACAACAAAATTAATAATAATAAAAGCTGGGAGTGGACACATATGTCTATAATTCTAGTCCTTGGGAGGAGGGCACAACCAAAGAAATCCTGGGGCTCAGGGACTGAAAAGAAAATGGCTGCTTGGAATTGAGGGAGAAACGGGGTGTCAAGGAACTACCCGGATGAGCAACCGAGGAGGTCACCTGAAGTTCTCTGGCCTCCCGCACAGCTGGCACACATCTGCTCACATCCGCATGCATATACCACACCACACATACACACAATTTTTTAAGTGGAAAAGTTATATCAGAGATAATATTTCATTTTCCCCAGCTAGAATAAGCAATCATCTTAAAGTGAACATATTTAATAAGCCTTGTAAAGTTTTTTGGTGTACTTCCAGGAACAGGAAAGCAATGGCTAACATAAAACAATATGACACATTACTTTGAAAGTCCAATTATCTCCAGTTTTGCTTTTCCACAAATGTGAGCTGTTGACAGATAGGTATTTGTTGTTGTTGTTGTTTGTTTGTTTGTTTTTGTGAGGTGGAAGGGAGACAAGGTCTCACTATGTAATTTTTATTTTTATTTTTTATGTATTCATTTTCAAGCAGAGAGAGAGAGAGAGAGAGAGAGAACCGGGCCACCACCTTGTGGGTCTGGCATATGTGGGTACTGGGGAATTGAACCCAGGACCTTAGACACTGGAGGCAAGTGCCTTAACCAATAAACCATCTCTCCAGCCCTAGGCTGGCTTTGAATTTGAGATCCTCTAGCTTCTGCCTCCCAGGTGTGGAGTTACCGGTGTGTACCATCATCCTCAGCTTTGCAAATACTTTCTCTCTTTTTTTTGCATGCATGTGTGTGTATGTACAGTATGTGTGTGGTGTGGTGTGTATGAGTGTGCAGATGTGCAGAGGCCAGATGAGAATGTGGGGTGCCCTTCTCTTATTGATTAGCATGTGTTTCCTTGAGAAGGTATTTCTCCTGCAAACAAGAGCTTTTGTCCATCATCTGGTCACAGTAATTCTCTAGTCTCTGCCCATCCCCCCAGTGTCATTTCATACGTGTGTGGCCACTCTAGCTTTTTAAAAAGTATTTTATCTATTTATTTGCAAGCAGAGAGGGAGGAAGAAAGGGGGGGAGAGGGAACATGGGCTTGCTCGGGCCTCTAGCCACTGCAAACTCCAGATATACATGCCCCTTTGTGCATCTGGTTTTACATGGGTACTGGGGAACCGAACCTGGGTCATTAGGCTTTGCAGGCAAGCATCTCCAGCCCCACGATAGCATTTCATAGTGTGTTCTGGGGAGTGGGATTGAACAGGCTCCCACCCAGAGGCTTCACGCTTAGGCAGCAAGTGCTCTTAACAGCTGAGCCATCTTCCCAGCCGGGACTTACTTTTTTTTTTTTTGGTTTTTCGAGGTAGGGTCTCGCTCTAGTCCAGGCTGACCTGGAATTCACTATGTAGTCTCAGGGTGGCCTTGAACTCATGGCAATCCTCCTACCTCTGCCTCCCGAGTGCTGGGATTAAAGGCGTGCGCCACCACGCCTGGCCTTACTTTCATTTTTAATTTTAATTTTGATTTTTTTGTTTGTTTTTTTTGAGGTAGAGTCTTTAGTCTAGGCTGATCTGCAATTCACTAAGTAGTCTCAGGGTGGCCTTGAATTCATGACGCTCCTCCTACCTCTGATTAAAGGCATGTGTCCCCACTTGAGTTTTACGTGTATGCACGTCTACATTACCGATTTAAAATAAGACCAGTGCCTTCTTACATGGTAATAATCCCAGCAAGACATTGCCTCAAACAAAAAATGATATTACCATTTTGTCAAGAGGAATATACACCTTGAGATTTATTTACTTACCCATTTATTTAATTTTTATTTGTGGGGAAGAAGGAGGGAGGAGAAGAGTCAGGACCTTTTGCTTCTGCAAATGAAATCCACAAGCATCACTTTGTGCATCTGGCATTAACGAGGGTTTTGGGGCTTTGCAAGCAGGTGTCTTTAGCCCCTGAGCCATCTCTCCAGCCTGAGGGTGAACCCAAGGTCTCTCCATGCTAAGTGCCTCCAGCCCTTGCATCCACCATGGACCAGCTTGCTTCCTTCCTTCCATCCCTGACCTGGGGGCTCTTAGGAGGTGCATGGGCGGAGCAGGCAGCTGTCCCTGCAGCTCCACTGATCGGGGACCTGTGCTGTGTTGCAGGCCAGACGGGCGCCGGGAACAACTGGGCCAAGGGCCACTACACGGAGGGCGCGGAGCTGGTGGACTCGGTGCTGGACGTGGTCCGCAAGGAGTGCGAGCACTGCGACTGTCTGCAGGGCTTCCAGCTGACGCACTCGCTGGGCGGGGGCACGGGCTCCGGCATGGGCACCCTGCTCATCAGCAAGATCCGCGAGGAGTACCCCGACCGCATCATGAACACCTTCAGCGTGATGCCCTCGCCCAAGGTGTCGGACACGGTGGTGGAGCCCTACAACGCCACGCTGTCGGTGCACCAGCTGGTGGAGAACACGGACGAGACCTACTGCATCGACAACGAGGCCCTGTACGACATCTGCTTCCGCACGCTCAAGCTGACCACCCCGACCTACGGGGACCTCAACCACCTGGTGTCGGCCACCATGAGCGGGGTGACCACCTCGCTGCGCTTCCCCGGCCAGCTCAACGCCGACCTGCGCAAGCTGGCCGTGAACATGGTGCCCTTCCCGCGCCTGCACTTCTTCATGCCGGGATTCGCACCCCTGACCGCCAGGGGCAGCCAGCAGTACCGGGCGCTGACGGTGCCCGAGCTCACCCAGCAGATGTTCGATGCCAAGAACATGATGGCCGCGTGCGACCCCCGCCACGGCCGCTACCTGACCGTGGCCACCGTCTTCCGAGGCCCCATGTCCATGAAGGAGGTGGACGAGCAGATGCTGGCCATCCAGAACAAGAACAGCAGCTACTTCGTGGAGTGGATCCCCAACAACGTCAAGGTGGCCGTGTGTGACATCCCACCCTGTGGGCTCAAGATGTCGTCCACCTTCATCGGCAACAGCACGGCCATCCAGGAGCTGTTCAAGCGCATCTCGGAGCAGTTCTCGGCCATGTTCCGGCGCAAGGCCTTCCTGCACTGGTTCACGGGCGAGGGCATGGACGAGATGGAGTTCACCGAGGCCGAGAGCAACATGAACGACCTGGTGTCCGAGTACCAGCAGTACCAGGATGCTACTGCCAACGATGGGGAAGAGGCTTTTGAAGACGAGGATGAAGAGGAGATGGAGTAGAGGCCCTGTTTCGAAATGCACCTGCTCTTCGCTTAGCCCTGATGGTGCCCTGGTTTAAGCATGTCACGGACACCCTCCCGAGCCAAGCACGAGGAGCCATTTGTTCCACAACCCTTCCTGAAGTTCTTTTCCTTAGTGGGATATCAGCCAGTCCTGCCCAACCAGCCCAGACCAGGGAGAATTGGTCCTGGATGACTTGGAAAGCAACCCAAGAGGCCAATCAGAGCTAAAGAAAGAAACCTCACCTTCCATTAAGAGCCCAGCTGTCCAAGAGTTTAGCAGGGGAGTTAGAACAGGGTGCTTCGTCCTTGATGATGAAAACCGAAGCCTTGCTGGGTTGCCTTAACTGATTATGCAATATGGAACTTTGTGACAATCTATTCGTAATAAAAAGTTCCACTCGTTCATTGGTCGCTTCTAGCTGTGTGCTTCCTTAGCAGACAAGGGTCTTTGCATGGGTTCAGGGGCAGAGTCAATGGTCTTCTGGGTGTGAACTTCTTAAACTGGAAGCTTTGAAGGTAGCAGCCATCATTTTCTTGAGCACAGACATCATGAGTGTAAATAAAAGGCCTCTCTCTGCCCATTTGCTGATTTGCAAGTGTTGGGGACCCATCTGGGGCCTCACATGCTGAGCACACCACTATTTACCCCTTTCGCTAATCAAAGCCATTTAATCTTGTCTCCACGGGTCCTTAGCCTTGCCCAGGAGCACAAGGTGGACTTGAGCCTGTGGTCCCATGAGCAGAGAATGCAGGCCTGGTTTAAGAGGGTGAAGGGCTCCTTTATAATAAACCACCCACTCTTGTACACTTAGACACAGCTTCTATGATACCCCACAGGACATGATCAGGTTAGCTTTATCATTGGTATAGAAGGCACTGTTCACTGGCATTTCTGGTTATCTCTTTGCCCCGGGGGGAGGTTGAAACATCACTTCCAAGTGGAGATGGTCTTAGCAAGACTCCTGTGTATGTGCACCCTCAGCCCCTCCCATTTGTCCATCATAGGGAGACAAATTTTGTCACTTGGAGCCACTGCAAGTTGGGGTTACAAGGTAACCCTTAGTCCCATGTTCCAAGCCCCACTTTAAGTGACTTGTGCCACAGAAAGGGAGTGTGGCTGTCATTTTGCAGAAGCCACTATCACCACCATTCATCCAGAAGTAGCTGTTTGAGACTAGAATGTCCATGCCAGGGTCTACAGTGGGTCAGACTCCGCCTACCACACATCCCTTCCTGTACAGACTGGACACTTGTGTAGTTGAGTGTTGTAGGCTGTGGGCAAGGCTGGCTGGCAGGTGTGGTCACTTTAGATATCTGTGAGCAGAGCGAGTGAGTATGGATGCACTAGGGACTCTTGCTATTGTGAAAGAACTCCAGATGCAGCACTGCTTTGTGCATCTGCCTTTACATGGGTACTGGGGACTTGAACCTGGGCCAGCAGGCTTTGCAAGCAAGCACCTTTAATGGCTGAGCCGTCTCCCAGCCTCAGCTTTGGTCACTTTTCTTATCCCCAGAAGGCACTATAAGGACCGCTGCCCTCAGCAGGCCTGCTCTCTCTTCTGAGGGCTGAAACTCCATTATGGCTTCCATGTCAAAAGATCCCAAGTTCATCTACTGCTTTATGGAAGCAGCTCACAACCCTTGTGATTCAGCAGGTCTTACAGCCTCAACTGTCCACTGGACTCCCTCCAATGAAGTGTCCAATGAAGAGGTAGAAAATGGGGGCCTTCCTTCTGCGAGTTGCCCCGTACTCAGATGCCGGTGAGGGCAGAGCAGAGGGCGCTGTTCTACCCAGCTGCCCTGTACTGCAGAGGCGCCTGCAACCTGGACTGCCTCCCACCTCCACCGTAGAACTCCTGGGATGTTAATGTGTCAAGTCTACAAAGTCACTGTTCCCACATCAACAACACAAGGAAAGGAGGCGGCCTGAAACATTTAAAAATGGGTGGCGGCTCACTCAGTAATCCCAGCACTCAGAAAACTGAGGGAGGACTGAGATGACGTCAAGGCCTCGGTGGGCCAGCCTGGGCTACAGAGTGGGAGATGGCTCAGTGGTTAAAAGTACTTGTTTGCAAAGCCTGCTGGCCCAGGTTCAATTCCAAAGCCACCCACATAAAGCTGGACAGGCATTTGATTGTACTGGTAAGTGACCCTGGTACACCCCCCCACACACACACACAAATATCCACACATAAAATTTTATTTTAAAAAGGCAAAAACAGTCTGGAGAAATGGCTTAATTAAGGTCCTTGCCTGCAAAGCCTAGTGACCTGAGTTTGTGTCCCCAGTGCCCACATAAAGCCAGCTACACAAAGTGATGCATGCATCTGGAGCTCGTCTGCAGCGGCTGGAGGCCCTGGTGTGCCCATCATTCTGTCTCTCTTCTATCTCTGCTTGAAAATATATTTTTTGAAAAGGCAAAAACATCTGGTACCCTCATCTTCAAATAATGGTATTTGAAGACTCAAGTCAATTTTCCTCATTTATCTTCCTGTAAGGCTTCTGACCTCGGTGTGCAACCTTGCAGTTTTGTTTTCTTTGGAACCACCTACGCAGGTAAGACCCTTCTGGTAGAGAACAGTAGCCACTCCCATTCATACCACACTCCCAGCACCACAAGGAATCCAGATCCAGCTCTCTGAACTCCAGGCCATGGTTTAGGACAGCTTCGGCCAGGTGGTGAATCCTACATTTGGTCATGAAGAGCTAAGCTGACGCAGTCCGGCTTTTCTCAACCACTGACTCTAGGAACCAACGTGCACCATCCAGAAGGTACAAATCTAGGTTACAATGTGGAAACCAGTTAAGAGCCAGCAAGATTGAGATTTTAAAGAATTAACCTACAAAAAGAAAGAGTACTTTGGGCTGGAGAGATGACTCGGAGGTTAAAGGCATTTGCTTGCAAAGCCTACTGCCCTGGGTTAGACTCCCCAGTGCCCACATAAAGCCAGATGCACAACGTGGCCCATGCATCTGGAGTTTGCACTGACAAGAGGTCCACTCCCTCTCTCATTCGCTCTGCTTACACATGAAAAAAAGGAGGGAATGCTTAATGTGTCATTGTGGTTTCTAAAAGCAACCAGAGGATTAGCAGTGGCCCTTCATGCGGCCAGGAGAAAGGTACAGTGCTCACCTTTTATTTTGGATGTAAAGAAGCCATATTTACATAATACATTCATATTTTTAAATATGTGACAGTTCTCTATAGAAAACCATTCCATTAAAACAGCAGTAAGTACAAGTGATCTGGATTCAATCTTTAAAATAAAATATTAGGTTGAATCAAAATATTTTTTTCAGGACTCCAATTGAATTTCACAGCGCATGTGCAGAGATATTTGAAGAAGAGTAGGAATGAAGAGTGGGGGATGGAAGGAGAAAAGGATCCGCCTTTCATGTTGTGAGGTTCCATGGAAAACTTCCTCCACCATGGTTGGGGGGCTCACACATGGAGTCACAGGAAAGGCCTTGACACGTGACATGTCTCCACTGTTCTAGCCAAGGCTGAGGGACAGGTGAGTTGCCTTCAGCCACTCCTGCTCACCTCGGAGGCAGTGGGCCCTCTCTCCCATCGGGTCTCTCTCCCAGGGCTCATGCACTCAGGCACTAGGTGCACCCACTAAAAGGGCCTACATCCTTGGATCTGGTTGGCAACTTTCTCCCCAGGGGGCTCTTCTTTCTCTTTCTCCTTCTCCCTCTCCTTGTTCCAGTCCTTCAGGCCCTCTGGAAGCGAAGTGTCCTCATCCAAGCTGCCTGTGCCTTCCACAAATTCTTCATAGGTTGATTTTTCAGCAAATGGTCGGGGGCCCAGAAGTTCAACCATGTCACTCTTGTCTAACACTTCCTTTTCTAGTAGCAGCAGAGCGACCTGAAATGCAAACACCCCAATTAATCAGTCCACTCCAAAGTAAGGTGTTAAGGTGCTTGCCTGCGAAAGTTAAGGTTTTACCACAGCTGACCCCATTCCAGAAAAGGCCCAAGATAATTAAAAACTGTCTCATTAATAAGGTCACACAGTTTTAGAGTAAGATACAAAATACTGGAAATAAGAAATGTCCTTCATAAGCCAGGCCTGATGGCGCCTGCCTTTCACCCCAGCACTCGGAAGGGAGGCAGAGATAGGCAGGGAACTGCTACGAGTTCAAGTCTGGGACCGCAGGGTGAGGCCCAGGTGAGCCTGGGCTCCAGTGACTCTCTACCTTGAAAAACCATATAAATAAATGATAAAGTTGGTTGCATGGGTCTGGACAATGAAGAGATCACTGAAGGCAGAGTCCCACTGAGTTCAGAAAGGGTCTGCCCTGGGAGAGGTGCTGGGAGATGAGGCACAACAATGAACCAAGCCTGCTCACTCCCACAGGTTCATAGTCAAACCAAGACCCTATTTCTCTAATCTAGATAATTCTTTTATTTCCCCTTTGTCTCTTATGGTCTGAATTCCTATTAAGAAACTGTGTTTCTTGTATGAGAGGTCATCCACAGGAACTGGAACTTTGGCTACTTCTGCCCCACACCCCCACTGCCAGGCATACACAGAGCCGACACTCGGTATCAGTGAATGAGCCCAAGAAGTAGTCATCAGGAGAGAACTCTTAAATTTAGACACCAATTTAACAGTTTGTTCAGAGAAGTGAGTTGGCTGGCACAGGCCTGTAATCCCAGAACTTGGGATCAAAGAGCAGGATGATTGGAATAGGCTGGTCTACATAGTGAGTTCCAGGCCAGTCAGGGTCATATAGCAAAACCCTGTCTCAAAAAAACAAAACAAGAGGGCTGGCAAGGCGGCTCAGTAGTTAAGGCCCTTGCCTGCAAAACCTAACAACCTTGGTTCTATTCCGTAGTACCCACATAAAGCCAAAAGCACCAAGTGGTGGATGTGGCTAGGTTTGTTTACAGTGGCTGGAGGCCCTGGTGCACCCATTCTCTGTCTCTCTTCTCCGCTTGCAAATAAATAAATAAATAAAATAATTCGCTAGCTAGCACATATGCAGAGAACTGTCCATATGCGAGGCACCTACCTTCTCCACGTCAGCTTTCTTCTCTGTGAGAAGAGCTAGCGTCCTTTGATAAGCTTCGCTAATGAGTATCCGTACTTCGTCGTCTATCAGCCTTGCGGTGGCTTCACTATAAGGCTTCTCTAACACCATGTCCCCCTGCCGTGGGAGGTCAAAGGAGATCTGCCCCACCTTCTCGTTCATGCCAAATTGAACAATCTGAAAAAGATACAAGACTGATGGTTAGTCAAGGAAGACCCTGGACCTTGTAAGAGTTAGTGGCCTGGAGCTGGAGTTAGCTAGGAGCACAAACTGGGATCCTACACACAAGATGTGGGAAAACCTCATCAGCCCCAAAGGCTGCATGTTGTAAGGCTGCAGGCATGCACGGCCATGCCCAGCTTGCGTATGTGGGGCTGGAGAGCTCAACTACTGAGCCATCTCCACCTAGCCCTGAGGAAAAAAATTATTCTCAAAATGAACATTAAGGTATAAAGAAATGAGGGGGGGAAAAAAGAAAGAAATGAGGAAAAAAAATATTAAAAGTAACTAGTAAAAGCTTTAAAACATGGGCTGTAGAGATGGCTTAGCGGTTAAGGTGTTTGCCTGCGTTGCAGAAGGACCTGAGTTCGATTCCCCAGTGCCGATGTAAAGCCAGATGCACAAGAGGGCCCATGTGTCTAGAGTTCATTTGTAGTGGCTGGAGGCTCTGGTGAGCCCATTCTCTCTGTCTCTCTTTGTCTGCCTCTTTCTCTTGCTCTTAAATATTTTTTTTAAAAAGCTTAAAAAAAAAAAACAAAAAACCCAGGGTCTCATGTACCTCACGCTGGCTTTGAACTCATTATGAGGTAGAGGATGACCTTGAACACCTGATACTCCTTCTACCTTAAAGATTTTTAAATTATAAATGACTAGAGAGAGTGACAAGCAAACCAAAGACAAGAAGCACTGCCCCCAGTTCCCAAGAAAAGTCATTCATATCCATTTCCAAGAGAGCAAAACTCTACTGATGGGGATGGTCAAAGTGAGAGGCTGTGGCTAGGGGACCCTGGGTACAGGTACTGAACTGCTGTGGTAGCTTCCGGTTTAAAAACTTTGAAGACGGGCATTATGGCACAGGCTGTAATTTCAACACACGGGCTGACCAGAAATGCAAGGTCGTTGCTGACCGGATAGCAAGTCTCAGGCCAACATAAGCCACATGAAGCCCTGTCTCAAAATCAATCTACCAATCATAAATATCTTTAAAAAAAAATTTCAACTCCACATATAAGTTGTACATACAGAACTCTTAGAACACAAACTTTAAATACTACAGTACAAAAAATAAATTTCTTGCTGTAAGGTTCCCCCCTACACCCCCCCGTTTTTCGAGGTAGGGTCTCACTCTAGCCCAGACTGACCTTGAATTCACTATGCAGTCTCAAGGGTGGCCTTGAACTCACAACGATCCTCTTACCTCTGCCTCTCGAATGCTGGGAATTAAAGGCGTGCGCCAACGCACCTGGCTTTCTGTAAGTTTTGATGGCTTTAAGATGATTTAAGTAATATTTGAGGTTGGCGAGATCGTTCAGCAGTTAAAGGCACATGCTTGCAAAGCCTGATGGCACAGGTTCGAGTCCCTAGTACCCACATGAGCACAAAGTGGTTCATAAGTCTGTTCACAGTGTCAGGAGGCCCTGGTACACCTATTTTCTCTCTCCCTTTTTCTCTGCTTGCAAATAAATAAAAATATTAAAGGAAAAAAAAAGGAAATAACCCTTGCTGAAAAAACCTATACCAGCCCCAACTGTATAGCTTTAGAGTGATTCAGAAATGTTAATTTCTCAGGCAAATGAAGCAGAACCCCAGTTCCAAGGACTCACCTGGGCATAAGCACTCTGGGTGACCTTTCTCAAGTCGTCCTGAGCACCTGTTGTAATTCTTCCAAAGAAGATCTCTTCAGAGACGCGGCCACCTAACGTCATACACATCCTATCCAAGAGCTGCTCCTTGGTGTACAGGTACTGCTCTTTTGGCAGGTACTGAGCATAGCCCAGGCCCTTGCCACGTGGGATGATGGACACCTGGTGAGTAGGAAGCACACACAACAGGGAAGTCCATTACCAATGCAGCCCCAGCCACTGGCTTCGGTGAGATGAGACCAGCGACTGTCCACGAGGAAAACCACCAGAAAGCATTCCCGTCCTGACCACAATGACTAGACTGGCCCAGGCCACCTGTCTGGAGGCCAGCAGGCCACGGTGCCTAAGAGACGCCGCAGTCTCTCCTTGCCCTCTTCATGCAGTTAAGTAAGTCCTTTAAGTTTTCATTAACTTTATTGAGGGAGGATTTCTATAAAGTACACCTACTATAAAGTTCAATGAGTTGATAAAGATTCAATACACTAGAATCAAGTAAAAGCCAGACCCACAAGTGGTACACGTATCTGGAGTCTGTTTGCAGTGCTGGGTTTACAGGCACCAGTATTCAGGCCTCCCAGTGCTGGCATTCAAGGCATGCACCACCACAACTGGGCTTTGCCTTGTTTTCTTCAAGAAAATTTGACTTTTCTGATTTATTTAAAATTTAAAATGGCAAGGGTCAATGTTCAGTTGTTTTCACTTATTATCTATGATAAGTATTTTTCCCTGCACAGCCTCCTACCCCCGCCAGTTTGTTGAGTCAGGGTCTTATGTAGCCCAGGTAGTTCTGGAACTCGTTATGTAGGGGGATGAGCCTGAACTTATCTTCCTGCCTTTGTCCTGAGTGCTAGAATCACAGGAGTTCCCCATCACACACCACCAGACGCGTGATGTCTGGACTCTGCTGCCAGCTGACCTCTACACCAGCTCTCTCACCAGAGCCAAGGACTTCACCATGGCGCCAGTTGTTAAGGGCTGAAGCCAAAAGGGAATGATCCTTCAACTTAGCTGCTTTGACAATTCTAGTTCATCTGTATTTCCAGAAAGTTTTAGAATCAGCTTAACAATTTCCACGTAAAAAATGTCTACTTGGGCTTCAGGGGTGGCTTCAGGGGCAGAGGTCTTGCCTAGCATGAGTGAGGTTCTGATAAAAAGTCTGCTATACAGATAAGAAACAGCAATTAAGCTATAGGTCAATAACGTAATATTCTATGAGCGTAGTATTTTTATCTATATGTCTTAATTCAATGTACAAACCCAGTAATATTTTCTTAAATTGATTTCTCTAATTTATACTCTGGGAGGCTACTAAAAATGCCAAGTGGATTTTTAAAATTTCATTTTCCAGAAAGTTTTTTTTAAAAGTTTTCAGGTTGAAGAGATAGCACAGTGGTTAAGGTACTTGTCTGCAAAGCAGAAGGACCTGAGCTTGATTCCCCAGTGCCCACATAAAGCCAGATGCACACAGTGGTGCATGTGTCTGGGGTTTGCAGTGATGCGCCCATTCTCTCTGTCTGCTCCCCCCCTCAAATAAATATATTTTTCAAAGTTTTCATTTTCAAACTGTTCATTGCTAATATAGAGATCCCACTGATCTTTGTATACTGGTACTGAGTTCTGTTCATCTGCTAATGTATAGTTCAGTTACTTCTCTGTAGATTTTTGCAGGGTGTGTATGAATGCTCTAACGTCACCCCTCTGCAATCCTTTTGCTCCGCGTGAGCTCTCATTTGCAGTTCTCATACCACAGGGCAGTCAGGCACTGTCTCCTCTGCCATCTCATTCTAGCCAGTATGTTCCATGACTGGTATGATTACAGAAACCCTCACCACTGCCAAAGCTGATTCCTCTGGGCCAAAGCTCCCAGGTCTGTGCTGCTTTGGGACACCTTCCAGCCTCTAAAATACTTTCCTACACTGGATATGGTGGCACACGCCTTTAATGCCAACACTCAGGAGGCAGAGGTAGGAGGATCACCGAGAGTTCGAGGCCAGCCTGAGACTACATAGTGAATTCCAGGTCAGCCTGGGCTAGAGCGAGAAGCCTACCTTGAAAGGAAAAAGGGCAGCACAAGCCTGCAATTGAGTTCCTTAGGAGACTGAGGCAAGAGGATTGCCACTTGAAGGCCTGCCTGTTTTACAGAATGAGCTCAAGCAATTTAGTGAGACCCTGCCTCAAAAGAAAGCGGGCTGATGGTATACAGCTCAGCTATAAAGTGCTTTCCTACCATGCGCAAGGCCACAGATTCCAGCTCCAACACAGGAAAAACAGTTTTCCTCTATATTCTTAAAGTCATCCTCACGTGCAGAAGCGTTTATGTAATCACCATGTTTCTATGGTTACACATCTTATTAACTTTCACTTGTCTAAGAGCAACTTCATTCTCAAGTCGCTGCTCACATGAGCCGGCGTGCCTCTGCGACACACACTGCAGCACCTTTAAGAGCGGGTCTGCATGCTCCAGATACCAGCCAGCAACCGCGTGGCCTGCTTCATGGTAAGCCACAGTCTTCTTCTCCTCGGGCTGCAGAACCTGGGTCTTTTTCTCCAAGCCTGACAAAATAATCACAAAATCCAAACCACTGCTTTAGTGATTCCAAGACAGTTATACAATGCTATACACTCCCTTATCTAAAATGATTTCAGGCTCTAGCATATGCATTATACAGCCCCAAGCCCCCAAATAAGCACTTCCTGCTTATCTGAGAAGAATATATCCAAACAAGCAAGCAAACAAGAGTCTTCTCCACAGAGTCTGATAGGAGTAGCTGTTTCTCAGCATGCTCCGTGGGCTCTGGGTATGGTGGCAGCACTGTCAAGAGACAGGTTCCTCGCTGCCTCGACCATGAGCAAGGGCTCAAACAAAGAAACAGAGGGCAGGCCTGGAGTACATACACATGGAGAGCCCAGAGCTGGTTGAATATCCTTTGTAGATGTTTCCAAAACAGAAAAAGTGAGGGCTTCAAATTCATTTATCAGCTTCTTTTTTTTTAAATTTAAATATAAATTTATTGTCCATAATGAGTCACATTATTTAGTGGGCAAACCATGAGTTGTTATCCCAAATTCCCCAAATTCCTCCCCTCCCCATCCCTGATCAGTTGGATATCCTCCTCCATGGGCTGTCTGTATTAGTCCTTGTGGCAAGGGATCCTGGATATCCTAGTACTCAGCCTGGTCTTCCTGGCCCAAGTGTGTTGTTACTGATGGGTGCCATGCCTCTGGACCATCTCCCCCACCACGGCTCTCACAATCTTTCCACCCCCTCTTCCGCTCAGTTCCCTGAGTCGTGGTGGATGAGTATTAAGGCTGCCTTAATGTTGCGAGTTCAGCTTCTTTTAAAAGAAACAAAGTCTTGCTATACTCTGTAGACCAGCCTCAAGCTCAAGATGGCTCTCCCTCAGCCAGCCCAGGGTTGGAATACACCTCCTCTCCTGACACCCACACTCCTTATCAGCCTTGGATCTGGGTCCCATTCAGCAGCCTCACCACCAATCACTCGTTCAATTGCTTGTTCGAAGTGCTTCTCGTTGATGGAGTCTGAGAGGTGCCTCGCAGCAATCAGGGCAGCTTCGTTACAGACATTGGCAACATCGGCTCCTGCAAAGGGAGCAGAGAGCACTTCACCACCTCAGAGGGCACAGTGTGAGCCACCCACCAGGGGGTTCCAAATCCATCTGCTTCAAGGCAATAAAATCCAGTGCGATTCATGACAACCATAAACTAGCTATGTTACACTGAACACAGGCCTGCTACCTTGGCCCTTGGAACTGAGATGAAAGAATTACAATGAGCAGGTGATATGGCTCATACAACCTAAACAGCAGTTTTGTATTTTTTTGTTGCATTGTTGCTAGTGTTTCAATTTTCAGAAATTTCTTTCTTTTTTTTCTTTGGTGTTTCAAGGTAGAATTTCAATCTAGTCCAGGCTGGCCTGGAATTTACTGTGTAGTCTCAGGATAGCCTTGAACTCAGATCTTCCTACCTCTGCCTCCCAAGTGCTGGGATTAAGGGGTGTGCCACCACACTTGGCTATTTTCATTTTCTTTTTTAAATATATATTTATTGTCCATAATGAGTTACATTATTTAGTGGGCAAACAATGCATTGTTATCCTGAATTCCCCAATTCCCCTCCTCCCCATATTTTCATTTTCTTACCCCCTTATTTATCTAATTTTGTTCTTGAACTTTCTCTACACTTAATTTTTAAAACTTTTTTTGGACAACTTTATACACTTATATTGTATTTTGATCATACTTTTCTTACCATCCCAGCTAAACCCCCTCTTCTACCACCCCAGCACCCATTGAACTCCCATTAGCACCTCAGGGAGGGGCAGAGCCTCAGAAGCCCCTCTTCCATCCATGAAGGAATGCTGACCGGCCATGACTTGTGCAGGTAACCTCAGCTGCTGTGGGTTCCATGAATGCAGTGGCTGTGTCATTCCTACCCAGATGGGAAGAGTCCCATACATCCCCCCTTCCCATCCTCCAGCTTTGTCTACATCTTTACCAAAGGCCTGAGAAGTGACTGTTTGCCACTTTTCTCACTATAAGGAAATCCTTTTTCATTTTTCTACCTTTTAGTTTTTCTAAACTCTTGCTCTTTTCCCCCCACAAAATTCTTCTCCATCCCTCTTCTTTTCCCTCTTTTATCTGATCATACAATTGTATATAACCTCCTCAAACTTCCTAAATGTTATTTGCATTTTGAATTTAGAAGGGAAAATAGGAAACAATTTTTTACATTAAAAAATGCTAGTAATGAGCACATAACAAGAAGGTTGGAGTAGGGATGTCGCTCTCTTGGTAGAGTAATTGCCTAGCATACGAAGCCCTGGGTTTGATCCCCGGTATCATATTATAGTCTGTGGTATACACCTTTAATCCTAGCACTCCAGAAGTAGGAGGATCACAAGTTCAAGACCAGCCTGGAATATAATACCCTGTCTCAAAAGAAAAAGCTTGAATATGCTTAACAGCACTAGTCACTTGAGAAATGTAAATAAGAACATCAGTAAGCTATTAATTCACACTTCTAGGATCACTTTAATAAAAAAAGATAAAGCAGGTGTGGTGGCTCTCATCTCAGCACTTGAAGAGGTCCAAGGAAGATGGGAGGTCCACCACAAGTACAACACACCATAACCTTGTGTCAACCTTCTGAGGCTCAGGGTCTCTTGTGGAAGAGGTGGTGGAAAGATTGTAAGAGCCAAAGGAAGGGGAGGACTGCTTACAACACAAGCTCCAGACACAAAATGGCCTTGATATTCATGACTTTGCAGTGCCTGATAATACCTACAGAAGACCTTCATAATTGAAGGAAAAGATGATGACACTGAAACAAAATAGAGACGAATGGGAGGGGGAGGATATAGGAGGGAGGGAAGGGAATTACAATAGTTTATTGTCATAATTTTTGAAGTTACCAAGAAAACATTTAAAGAAAATTTTAATTTTATTCCTTCTTATATGTATCAAAGCTCATACTAAACAATGAGCTCTGGGTTGCAAAAGAGGATTTATTTTTGCACCTGTCTTTAAATCTTTGTTTCCCAGTTCAACAAAGACACATGCAAGTGCTGTAAAAATTTTTTAAAGAAAAACAGGAAAAGAGACACCCAGATAGATAGTAACAAGTGTTGGTGAGGTGTGGAGGAGCTGGCACACATACTACTGGTGGGAAGTTAAAATGATGCACTCTGGAAAATAGCTGGCAGCTCTGATAACATCTATCACATACTTATCACATAACCCAGCAATTCTAATCCTACCTACAGAACCAAGAGAAGTGAAAGTATATCCATACAAAAGTCTATAGATGGCCAGGCGTGGTGGCACACACCTTTAACCCCAGCAGTTGGGAGGCAGAGGTAGGAGGATCGCCATGAGTTCAAGGCCAGCCTGAGACTACATAGTGAATTCCAAGTCAGCCTAGGCTAGAGCGAGACCCTACCTCAAAAAACAACAAAAACATCCACATAGCACAGCATTATTCATACTAACTATAGGTGGAAACCACTCAAATATCCACAAAATGAAATTGGGTAAGATGTGGAATGTCCATCCATATGAAGGACAACAAATAACCAGAAAAACAGATGAAGTTCTGCTAGCTGCTATCACATAGACAAACCCTGGCAACAGTATGCAGTGAACTTAAACTGGCCATCAGGTTTCATTATCCATTGATGAAATGTCCACAAAGACTCCCAGTAGATTAAGGGATGTCTTAGTATGGAATAAGGGGAATAAGGGCATGCTGATAGATTCTTTTGGGAGTAATGAAATACTTCAAATTTAAATTACAGTGCTGGCTGGACTAATTGAGGCTGACCTGGTACTCGCTCACTCACTCATTCTGTAGCTACTGGCCTGGAAGTCCCAGTAGTCCTCCTACCTCAGCTCAGGAGTCCTGGGATTATAGGCACAAGGCACCACGCCCAGTTTTGCACTATTCTTTCAATTATTATTTCCTTTTGTTTTCAGGTTTTTTTTTTCAATTATCTTTTCTCTTGCTTTCTTGTTATTCTTTAAATATGCTAAAAACCAAAGAGTATGATAGTGCATGCTTTTGATCCCAGCACTTAGGAGGCTGAGGTAAGAGGATTGCCATGAGTTCGAAGCCAGCCTGAGACTCCATAGTGAATTCCAGGTCAGCCTGGTCTAGAACAAAACCCTACCTCAGAAAACAAAAAAACAAAACAATGTATATACACACACATATACTAAAAAACAGTGAATTATATACTTTATATAGACGAGCTATTTATCTCAATACAACTGCAAAAAAAAAAAAAAAACCTTGTGAATAAATCCCATAAGATTTATGGATAAAATGATGTGCTATTAAGTGGGGGACAGATGAAAAGAGACTGGGTGTGAGTTAGTGTCTGCTCCTGAAGCTAGTGCCAGGTGCTGAAGGTTTACTATACCACCTCCTCTAATTCTGCACACACCTGATATTCCTCCTAATTCAAGGTAAAATGACTTGGGAAACCCACAGGTGAAAAAATTCACAGTGAATTGGTGTCCGGTGCCCGTCAGACTGGAAAGTACTTAGAAGGAGAAGAGTGGCAATTTCCACTTACCTGAAAACCCTGGGGTTAAAGACGCCAGTTTTCTGGCCAGTTTCTCCTTTTCCAGGGCACTGTCCAGTTTCAGTGGCCGAAGGTGAACTTTAAAGATAGAGGCTCTGCCTTTTATGTCTGGTGGTCCTTTAGAAAATATTTTTAAGGAAAAAAATTACAAATGGATAGTCACATATTTTTCCCATGAAACTGGACGGAACCCAGAAAATACCATCTCACCAATAAAAATCTGCCTGTCAAATCGGCCTGGTCGCAACAGTGCTGGGTCCAGGATGTCTGGTCGATTGGTGCCTGCCAAGATGACCACATTGGTGGTTGTGTTAAACCCTGGAAAGACAGTAATGAAAAGGTAGTCGTGGTTAAATGACATGTGACAGAAAACAAGAGTGCCCGACAAGCCGGGCGTGGTGGCGCACATCTTTAATCCCAGCACTCGGGAGGCAGAGGTAGGAGGATCACCATGAGTTCAAGGCTACCCTGAGACTACATAATGAATTCCAGGTCAGCCTGGGCTAGAGCGAGACCCTACCTCAAAAAAACAAAAGAGTGCCCAACAGTATCTGAGTGCCACAAAGCCGTAGCTGAATTAGGTAGGTTTTAATTACTACCCAGCACTCTATTTAAACTTTTTCTTTTTGGGGGGTGGGGAGGGCATTTGAGGTAGGACCTCACACTAGCTCAGGCTGACCTAGAACTCACTCTGTAATCCTAGGCTTGCCTTGAACTCACAGCTATCTTCCTACCTCTGCCTCCTGAGTGCTGGATTTAAAGGTGTGCACCACCATGCCCACACCCGTTTTTTCCAGCAATTTTTAAGTCAAAAACTTGAATTACTTTTCTAACTATTCATCTTGTCTTAAACAACAATAATAATTTACCAATGATTTTTAACTGTTTTTTAAGCATGTTCTATTTTCAATGATGCATACTTGCACATATTGATGGGCACCATGGGACACTTAGCACATGAAAACAGTGCTGGGATAACCAGTAACACATCACCTGCTTCAGGCACTAATCACCTGTGCTGGGGACACTCAAATCCCCTCTGCTAGCGATTTAGAAATAAGCAGTTGTTATAACTGCATTCACTCTGCTCTGTAACAGAATATTAGAAAGGACTCCTCTTGTCTCCACTCCTTTCTCTAGACTCAAACTTCTAAAGACAAAAGACCAGAGAATTATATCTACTTAACTAGAAATTTAGAAGATATCAACTTCACAAAATGTTTTAAAACCAACCAGGGGCTGGAGAGATGGCTTAACTGCTAAGGGCACTTATATGCAAAGCCTGACAAATTGGATTCAATTCCCCAGCACCCACAGAAAACCAGATGCACTAAGTGGCACATGTGTCTGGAGTTCCTTTGAAGCAGGAGGCCCTAACACACCCATGCTCACTCTATTTCTCTCAAATAAATATATTTTTTAAAAATATTTTTTATTCATTTTAAAGCAGAGAGATGCAGAGAGACAGAGAGAGAGAGAGAGAGAGGAGAGAGAGAGAGAGAGAGAGAGAGAGAGAGAGAGAGAGATTTGTGGGTCTGGCTTATGTGGGTCCTGGGGAATTGAACCAGGAGCCTTAGGCACTGGAGGCAAGTGCCTTAACCACTGAGCCATCTCTTCAGCCCACTAAAAACATTTTTTTAAGTGCTATTTGAAGCCAGGAGTGGTGGCACAAGCCTGTAGTCCCAGCATTCAGGAGGCAGAAGTAGGAGGATTGCCATGAGTTTGAGGCCACCTTGAGACTACATAGTGAATTCCAGATCAGCCTGGACTAGAGCAAGAGACCCAACCTCAAAAAACAAAAACATAAAAAAGTGCTCAAAGTGCTTTTTTTTTTTTTTTTTTTTGCTTCGTGTAGTATGACAGTTCTCACGCAGGACCGTGAGGCAGTGGTGAATGCAGCTAGCATGGAAGGCACGACTCACCATCCATCTCCACGAGCAGCTGGTTGAGTGTGTTCTCCTGCTCGCTCTGCCCTCCAAAGTTGCCCCGGCCTCTCTTCCTGCCCACAGCATCAATTTCATCGATGAAGAGAATGCAAGGGGCATTCTTGCGAGCAAGGGCAAATAGGTCCCGGACCTTGACAGAAAGAGTGTAAGAGTCACTTAAAGCCACACCTCACAGCCTGGTGTGATGGTACCCTGTAATCCTCACACTCAGGAGATGAGGAAGGAGGGCTGCAAGGTGGGGGGCAGCTTGAGCTACAAAGTGAGACCCTGCCTTGAAATAAAAAAACAAAATAAACCCCACTCTTTCTGTGTTTCACACAGAATTCTTATTTAAAGAGTTACAAGTAAAAAAGAAGTGGCAAACGATAGTAGCTTGAGTAAATAATAACTGATTTAAGGTGAGCACACACAACTTCCCTAACCCATAAACTTTGTCCATGTACCAAACTCAAATGGTTTCTATATAGTAGTGCCAACAAGACATATTGCGCCCTATAGCAGAGCTGCAAGCATTCCACTCGCTGGACGGCTGGCCTCACTAACACTCATACTTCTCACCTAAGGCAGCCACGGCCAAGCAGCAGAGGAAGGCAAAGCAAGGGCTTTTCATACCCCATGGCTGACCATCACAGAACTGATGATGGGCCCTGCCCACAACCCAGCTGACAGACATTAGGGGAAAGTAGTCCTCTTTTGTAAGTGGGCAGTTAGGGAAACTGGTCCAAAAGAACACAGATGTCAACCTGCCTGTCCAGAGCTGAGAGAGGCTTCATATGACCATATATCATATGATTCCATTTTACATGAACTGGTAATCTATAGACTGGAAAGTACATTACAGTTTGCTCAGGATGAATAGGGCAGAAGGGATGAGATGACTGTTAAAGCACCTGAGTTTCTTCTTGAAGTGACAAAAATGAATTAGGAACTATGACAATTACATCGATCTGTGAATACACCTAGAAAAAATATAACTACACACCTTAAGATAGCATGGAATTAGATAACAATAATGCTACTACCAAAAGAAATTAATTCACAAAGTCAAAAGACTTCTTGAAATTTATAACTTAGAATTATCTCAGGTAACAGACTAATCATGGTTAGTGTGGGATTAAGATGCCTGGGAGTCACACAGGTCATGTTAGGAGCCTACTTTAGGGAGTGACCAGTGAGCGGTCACTCTGGGGACTGCAGGAACAGAGCCATCTTTACCAAGTGCCCATCTAGGTTAAGAAACAGGTTAAGACAAGGAAGCTGCACCATGAGAAAGGAACAGGACTTACTCTGGCTGGACCAACACCAACAAACATCTCCAGAAACTCGGAGCCACTAACAGTGATGAAGGGGACGTTGGCCTCTCCAGCTGTGGCCTTAGCTAGCAGTGTCTTCCCAGTACCTGGAGGGCCGGTGAGAATGGCACCCTTCAGATACGAAAAGGAAAGATCATGGCTCATCAGAGTTGCATTAAAGTAAACTGTACATCCACTGTAATCCCTAAATACAGCTCTATGTCTCATTAATCGACTTTTGGGTATTTCTTAAAAGATCTAAATTATGGTAGAACATTGTTATAGAAATAAGTTTATTAGAGACAATTTTGTTTCAAAAATTTTTGGTAAGAATGTGATATAAAATCTTAAACACAACCCTTAAAAGGTTTTTAGTGCTGGGCTGTGGTTACAGACAGTGGTATGAGGACTTGCCTAACATACACAAAGCCCTGAGTTCCATCTCCAGCCCAACAAGAGGGGGAAAGATGCTTTAAGCTTTCACACAAATATGAAAAAAAGAGACTTCAGCTAGGCTCTTAGTAAAGTGTTAAATGATACAAAGACACAAGTACCTTCCTCTTAATCTACCAAAATTCTTTTACAATTGGTTTGTGAATCCAACTAATAAATACAACCATTGACCCTCACTTTCTTTCTTTTATTCACTCAAGCCAGCAGGCTTTGCGGCAAGCACCTTTAACCACTGAGCTCTCTCCAGCCTCAACTTTGATTTTTCCTTTGAGGTAGGGTCTCTCTCTAGTCCAGGCTGACCTAGAATTCTGTATGTAATCTCAGGGTGGTCTTGAACTCTCATCGAGCCTCCCACCTCTGCCTCCAAGTTCTGGGATTAAAGGCGTGCGCCAACACACCCAGCTCAGCCCCAACTTTTACTTCCATGTACAAGTCAGTGACATTTGGCAAAGATAAATCTGTATATAAGCTTAATGGCATAGATTCACTTATTTTAAAAAGAAAATTTTTAAATTAGGTTTAGTTGTATGTGGGTATGTGTGTAGGTGTGCATGGGTTATAAACAAACTCCATATATGTACTCTTTTTGCATGTGGCTTTACGTGGGTACTGGGGGACAGAACCCAAGCCAGCAGGATTTGCGAACGAGCACCCTTTTTCTCTAAGCAAGCACTTTTTAACCAGACCCTGAAATCACTTTAATATTTAGTTATTGCCGTGGGTTGATCCGGGTGTCCCCCATAAACTTGTGTTCTGAAGGCTTGATCCCCAGTTGATGGCAATTTTGGAATTGGAACCTTGTTGGAGGTGTGCTGTTGGGGGCGGGCTTTAGGTGTTATAGCCAGCTTTCCCTTGCCAATGTTTGGCTCACCTTCCTGTAGCTGTTTGTCACTTTCTGTGGCAGAGGTGATGTCCAGCCTCTGCTCATGCCATCATTTTCCCTGCTATCATGGATGTTTCCCTTGAATCTATAAGTCAAAATAAATCCTTTCCTCCCAGACTCTATAATACAATGTCATGGTATTTTATTTTATTTTATTTATTCATTTTCAAGCAGAGATACAGAGAGAGAGAGAGAGAGAGAGAGAGAGAGAGAGAGAGAGAGAGAGAGAGAGAATGAACGAACACCAGGGCCACCACCTTGTGGGTCTGGCTTAAGTGTGTACTGGGGAATTGAACCCGGGGCCTTAGGCACTGGAGGCAAGTGCCTTAACCACTGAGCCATCTCTCCAGCCCCTGTCATGGTATTTTTAACTTTTTTTTCCTTTACCTATTTCGCATTCCTTAATGTGAATAAGCATTGAGTAATAGTAAACCATAAAATCATGAACATGATTTATTTTTTTGTTTTTCAAGGCAGGGCCTCACTCTAGCCCAGACTGCCCTGGGATTCACTATGTAGTCTCAGGATGACCTCCAACTCACAGCAATCCTCCTACCTCTGCCTCCAAGTGCTGGGATTAAAGGCATGCCCAATCACACACAGCGAACATTATCTCTTTAAATTCATATAGACCAGACATAAAAATCAAGGAAATCAGGGCTGGAGAGATGGCTTAGTGGTGAAGGTTTTTACCTGAAAAGCAGAAGAACCCGAGTTTGATTCCCTAGTACCCACATAAAGCAAGAAACACAAGGTGACATGTGTCTGGAGTTCATTTGCAGGGGCTGGAGGCCCTAGTACACCCATATCTCTCTCTCTCTCTCTCTCTCTCTCTCTCTCTCTCTCTCTCTCTCTCTGTGTGTGTGTGTGTGTATGTGTGTGTGTGTCTGCCTCTTTCTCTCATAAATAAATAAATATATATATTTTTAAATCAAGGAGATAATTCCTTTGCTGGGCCTGGTGGTATAGATCTGTAATGTCTGCTATCTAGAAGGCTGAAGAAGGATCAAATTCAAGGTTTGCCTGGGCTACACAGAAAGTTCAAGACAAGACTATGAAATTAGTAAGCAAAAACAACTAGAAAGCTGGAGAGATGGCTCCTCAGTTAAGGCGCTTGCCTGAAAAGCCTGTCAACCCAGGTACGATTCCCCAGCATCCACCTAAAACCAGATGCACAAAGTAGCACATGTACTGGAGCTTGTCTGCAGTGGCTGGAGGCCCTGACACCCCCATTCTCTCTGTCTCTGTTCTCTCTCTCTCTTTCTCTGTTTGCAAATAAATAAATAAAAATACTTTTTAAAGTAGAGACCTGGGGCAATAGTGACAGAGCATGTTTAGCATGCTTGAGGCCCTGTATGATGAGCAACATGCTCAGAAGAAAGGAACTAGCATCACAAAAACAAGCAGAAAAGCTGAGCCAAGCCCAGGTACAAAGGCCAACATGGCCCAGGCCCAGCCCTTGCATAGCAGCTACGAGGTATGTGCCAGAAGGAAGGAAAATGGCAGTGCCATACCCTGTGCCAAGACCTTCAGTTAGAAGGGGACTGGGCCAAGGGAAAGAGGGGACGTCTAGACTAGACTGGAGGACAAAGGCCAAACAAGGAAGACTTCCATGAAGAGAAAAAATAAGCATTTTCAAGAACACAAAAAATTTGTACAACGAGAGACAGATCAGATACCAAAGATCTGAGTCAGGCAGAAACCAAGATAAGAAGAAGAAAGGACAGAGAATATCAGGTTTCACAAAGTGACAGCTTCAGAGATCATGAAACACACCAAAAGATTTTGGTGTTAATCTTCTAAAAATGTTTTTTTACCTTTGGGATTTTTGCTCCTAGATCTTCATACTGCTTTGGGTTTTTCAAGAAATTCACAAATTCCATTATTTCTAGCTTGGCCTCCTCACAGCCAGCCACATCTTTGAATTTCACATCTATCTCATCCTTTAAGATCTTGGCTGTGGTTTCCCCAACACTGAAGAGTCCGCCCATGCCGCGGCCAGTCCGGCCGATGCCGGCAGGCCCTCTTCTGATGGTGTAGAGCAGAAAGGCGATGATGAGCACTGTGGGCAACATGCTCAGGAGGAAGGAGCTGGAGGGAAGACGCAACAGTAAGGCTTGGAACGCTGATTGGCAACATTTTTTTCTTTTCTTTCTTTTTTTGGTTTTTCAAGATAGGGTCTCACTCTAGCCCAGGCTGACCTGGAATGTACTGTGTAGTCTCAGGGTGGCCTCGAACTCTCGGTGATCCCCCTACCTCCGCCTCCCGAGTGCTGGGATTAAAGGCGTGCATCACTACAACTGACTGCCCCATTTTTATTTTGTTAATGTTTCAGATATAAGGACAAGTACATAAAAGGTTTCAAAAACCTAAATATTCTAATATTTTATCTGAGTCACAGGGAGAATCTGTTCTCTTAATATTTTATTGCTCTCAACATACACTTAGAAGGCTATGGCAAAAGAACTATAAATTCAAAGTCTGTCTGGGCTACAGAGAGCTCAAGGCCAGTTTAGGAACCTGAAATCAAAAGTAAAAAGAGAGGGCTGAGGGCTGCCAGATATGGTAGCACACTTTTTTTTTTTTTTTTTTTTTTGAGGTAGGGTCTCACTCTAGCCCAGGCTGACATGGAATTCACTATGTAGTCTCAGGGTGGCCTTGAACTTAGGGCGATACTCCTACCTCTGCCTCCCGAGTGCTCGGATTAAAGGCATGCGCCACCACGCCCGGCTCATAAAAATATATATATTTTTAATTTACTTATGATTTCTAGGAGAAAACAGGCTGCACTGACTAAAGTTTTCAGAGGAGTACAATAAAACTTTTTACTAGTTATGGACATCCCTAATCTACAAATCCCAAACTTGAAATACTTGAAATCTGAAACTTTAGTCCATCTGTAGAATACAGTCCATGAAACATCACAGCGTGTGGCGCCATCCTATGGACAGACTGTAAACTACAATCAATAATGGCCAAGGGTCAGAACCTTGAGCCTCACAAATGCTAGAAAGGTGTTCTACCAAGAGCCATATTCCCAGCCCAAATACTCCTGAAATATATGAGCATCGACCCAGATTTCCAGTGGGGCTGTTAGAGACAACTCCTAAGAAGAATTAAGAGTTCCAGCCTTTAATCCCAGCACTCGGGAGGCAGAGGTAGGAGGGTCACTGTGAGTTTGAGGCCACCCTGAGACTACATAGTGAATTCCAGGTCAGCCTAGGCTAGAACAAGACCCTACCTCGAAAAACTTAAAAAGATTCCCCAAAATTACCCCCTATCCCATAGTCTGGTCCAGAACTCTGGGGACAGGGAGGAAGGAAATGTGGGGACCATTCACAAGACTTGCTCATACACAGTGTATCTAATTATTGACAAATTTTTTTAAAGAAAGAGTTCCAAAGAAAAAGAGAGTAAATTCTTTAGTCCTAGAAAACTATGAAATATAAACATAAATGAGCTACATATAGAAATGCTGATCCTCTACACAACACACTCTTCATACTTAACCCCTAGTACACTAGGTGCTTAATGAAAATAAATGTAAACATGCAGAATATGGTCGTGTATAAAAACTAAATTGCTATTTGTTGTTTCCAAATCTGGCCAAGTTGAGGATACCTGTCTGGGCCTCTACTTTGCAATCCTCCCACCCAGTGAACCAGGCACAGCACCATAAATAGTACTCAAACTGTTCTTTCATTATTTTTCACTTTTCCAGTTTTCTGAGATAAGGTCTTGCTCTGTAGCCCAGGCTGTCCTCAAACTCATGGCAATCCTCTTTCCCAGGCCTCCAGAATGCTGGGATTGCAGGCATGTCCCACCAAATCTGGCTCCAAGGATGTAAGATGACTTCTTACCCATCACTTTCAGCAATGTAGACAACAGGCACGCGATTTTCCCCTTCTATGCCCAACTCTTGCTGCAACGTTTCCAGATTCCGCTCAAAGGTGTCTACACTGCCAATATTAAACCAGACATATTGCTGTAAAAACAGAAAGACAAATATCCTAAGAATAAAGTATAAACCAAAGTTTCAACTCACTAAGGGGCCCAATATTTTAAGAATTTTCAGAAATACTGAAGATTTACAAAAAAAAAAAAAAAAGGACTGGAGAGAGAAAAAAACAAACAAAAATACATAAATAAAACAAGGGCCCAGCGGTTAAAGGTGATTGCTTGTAAAGCCTGACAGCCTCGGTTTGATTCCCCAGTTCCCACGTAAAGCCAGATGCACAGGGTGGCATATGCACCTGGAGTTCATTTGCAGTGGGAAGAGACTCTGGTGCATCTATCTCTCTCTCTCTCTCTCTTCTCCCTCATAGCCGAGAGAGAGAGAGAGAGAGAGAGAGAGAGAGAGAGAGAGAGAGAGAGAGAGAGAGAGAGAGAAAAGCTTGTGAGACTGAGGAGATGGTTCAGTGGTTACAGGAGACAGCCAGCCTGGGTTCAATTCCTTAGACACCCATATAAAGCCAGAGAGGCGGGCTGGAGAGATGGCTCAGCGGTTAAGGCACTTGCCTCCAGTGACTAAGGCCCCAGGTTCAATTCCCCAGGTCCCACATAAGCCAGACCCACAAGGTGGTGGCCCTGGTTCTCTCTCTCTCTCTCCCTCTCTCTCTCTGAAAATGAATAAATAAAATATTAAAAAAAAAAAGCCAGAGAGGCATTTGTTTACAGCAGCAAGAAATCCTGACATATGGAGCTGGGCATGATGGTGCATGCCTTTAATTCCAGCACCTGGGAAGCAGAGGTAGGAGGATCACTGTGAGTTTCAGGCCAGCCTCGGACTACAGAGTGAATTCTAGGTCAGCCTGAGATAGAATAAGACTCTACCTTGAGAGAGAGAGAGAGAGAGATCTTGTCAGGCATGCAAATAATTTTAAACATAATAAAAGCTTAGTTTTTTTAATTTTATTCATTTTCAAGCAGAGATACAGAGAGAAAGAGAGAGAGAGAGAGAGAGAGAGAGAGAGAGAGAGAGAGAGAGAGAGAGAAAGTATACCAGGGCAGGGCTGCCACCTTGTGTGTCTGGCTTATGTGGGTACTGGGGAATTGAACCCAGGGCCTTAGGCACTGGAGGCAAGTGCCTTAACCGCTGAACCATCTCTCCGGCCCAAAAGCTGGGTTTTAATGATTCTCACTACTGGTGTACTGGAAGTACACATACATTGTTCTTTCTTTTTCTTTTCTTTTTTTTGGTGTAGTGTTGGGGATTGCACCCACTCCTTACTAGGCAAGTGCTCTACCACTGCGCTGCAACCCTAGCCCCAATATGCACACTTTCAAAATTGTAAAACTGTTCTCTCCAGAATAGAGTGATTTCTAGAATGGTGGATAACAATACAATTCTACGGCTGGAGAGATGGCTCAGTAAGAGCGTGTGTTGTGTAAGGATAAGGTCGTGAGTTCAATCCCAAGCACCCACATAAAAAGCCAGGAGTGATCATGAACATGGTGGAGACAGAACTGCTGGAGCTTGCTAGTCAACCGTGTAACTGAAACATGCCACAAGCACCAGGTTCACTGAGACACAGTATCTCACGGAAATAAGGTGGAAGAGGACATGATAGACACCCTCCTCTGGCCCCTTCATGTGGGCATCAACACACAAACATGGTGATCACCCGGACACTATTCCAGGTCAACCTGGGATAGAGCAAGACCCTATCTCAGGGGGAAAAAGAGCACACTAATGCATACTAAACAGACAGGTTACTTCCATAATATCACAATAGGCCGGCAACAAGAAGAACAGAAGGAACCCTAGGCTGATTTGAAAGAAGCCACCTCAAAACATAAGCAGTGCGGTACTGACATTGCTTCCCCAGCTAAACAACGTTTCTCAGACTGTTCTGGACTCCTGAGAACTGAGACTTCACTCACTTTCCTAAATGTAAATTAAAATGATCGCTAAAACTAAAGCCCAACACCGACCACATCTCAGTATCGCTGCTGCACACAGCTCATGCATATAGATGTCAGCGACTATCACGGCCGCACAGCCCAAACCTGCTGTCCCCAATAGATACATAGACTGTAATGCAAGGGATGTTTCTTTATGGTTTTAAATCTGGAAGGAAAAAAAAAAAGTAATTTTACAACTAATTCACATCAATTAATTAAATTATTTACCCCATCAACTGGAGTTTTCCCTGGTGTAAAGGTCACACGAACAAAACGCTTATTGACAACTTCCAGTCTGTCCACCTGGAATTTAAAAAGTCAAATACATAAGTGTAAGTGTATAGAAAATACTTGAGATATTCTTTTACTCACTTAAAAGTCATCTGACATTTTCACCATATAAGAATAAGAGTCATAAAAAAAAAAAGAGTAAGAGTCATGAAAGGACACTTCTCATTCTGGAGGGGCAGCCGTCTCAGACCCACCTCTTATGTCTGCACCATACACCCACATAACCCTCAATGACACCCACGGTCACTTCGGCCTGTTTCATAAACTTTAAAAATGGCCTTATTTTGTGTTGACTCGCTGTTCTTTCTCCTCTTACCACTACATTTGTGAGGTTTAACATACTGGCATTTTCATTCTATGGGTGTTCCATTTGATAAGCACGCCCCAAATTACGTCCACGCCTGCTAACAGGCCATTTCAACTTGTACAGTGATAAAAAAAGGATATGAACATTCCTACAGATGACTTCTAGTTTCCCCAGGACACACCTTGGCTGGGTAGTAGTATGCATGCCTCACTTTACTAGTTATGGCCACACTGCTCCCACGAATATCACAAATGTCATGTCACAAATTTGTTTTCTTTAATCTCCTAATTTTATTAATTTGTAGTAAGTCTTTTTCTCTTAATAAGACTTATTTATTTTTTTTTTTTTAGTTTTTGGAGGTAGGGCCTTGCTCTAGCCCAGGCTGACCTGGAATTCACTGTAACTCATGGCAATCCTCCTGCCTCTGCCTTTACTAATATTCTTGAATACTTCATCGCAAGTCCTGTGGCTGATCTAGGAGCACAAGTCCTCTGAGATATGCTTCTTTCTTTTTAAGTCTGGAAGGTATGAGTGACAGACAGAAAGGAGGGAGTGCCAGAGAAACTAGAGGAAGGGAATGTCTGCTTTGTCTGGAAAGGGATGACTCAAAGTGCCAGTAGACAAAGGGCAGGTGGAGTACCTGCCTCAGGCACCTGTTGCTACACTTAAGAGGCCCAAGTGCACCAGAGTTCCTAGTCATAAAACAAGTTTTACAACAGCTCAGAATTATACCTTTGCTTCAAAAAGTTAAGTAAAAGGGTTGGGGTGGGTAGAGCTCATGCCTAAAGTAGATAAGGTCTTGGGGCAAAGAAGAAATAGGGTTAGACCCTGGGCGAGGTGGTTTTTATTATTCTCATCCGTCCATCTAACTTTAGACAAGTTTCCTTTCTTTGTTATGGTTTTCTTTGTTGCCCCTTGCATTTCCTCCTCTTTTCCTTTAATTTAGTCCCCACTTTACCTCATTGGTTTGTTCTTACCCCCACCCTTTGGTAGATCTCACTCTAGCCCAGGCTGACCTGGAATTCACTGTGCAGTCTCAGGCCTCCCAGTGCAGGATGAAAGGCTGTGCCACCACACCTGGCATGTTTGTTCTTTAACACTGATGCTTTTCTCACGATTCTATTCTATTTATCCAATTTTGTCTTTGAACTCGATTATTGGAAAATCTTTTTCTTTTTTCTCTAATCTCTTCCCCTCCATAACACCCTTCCCCATCCCCCAGCTTTGTTTTTTCATCTATTTAACCTTGCTTCTCCTTTTTCTCCCATTTCCTTCTTTTGAGTGGCTGTTCAATAAGACTCCCATACCTCCCAAAAATCCAGAAGTGCTATCCAGGCTGGACTCAAACTTGCAATCCTCCTGCCTCAGGAGTTGAGCTTTTTTTTTAATGTAGCTAAGTTATATCCTTTGCTGGGCACAACTGTAATATTCATCTTTTATTTAGATATCTAGATTTTACCATCTTCATCAAGACCAGTGATTTCTTGACAATGTATTTGTAAAACATCTGAGCAGAGGTGAACATCTCCAATTCTATCCTTTCCCTCCTGTACAATCTTTAAAAATAATTCAGATTCGGGCTGGAGAGATGGCTCAGCAGTTAAGGCACTTGCCTCCAGTGCCTAAGACCCCCAGTTCAATTCCCCAGGACCCACATATGCCAGACCCACAAGGTGGCCCTGGTGCGCTCTCTCTCTCTCTCTCTCTCTCTCTCTCTCTCTCTCTCTCTCTCTCTCCTCTCTCTCTGCTTGAAAAATGAATAAATAAAATATATTTTAAAAAATAAAATAATTCAGATTCTCCATACATATTGCTTCCTGATTTTATCCATGACACTGATGAAGAAACAAGAGGCTAATATCCCTGAGGCTTTCCAGCAGGCCCAGTTCTCATTCTGTTATGTGCATCAATTCCAAGATGTACCATTGTCTTACTCATTCATCTCGGAAACTGGAATCTGCTTTACAACTGATGCTGTCATAGCTTCGATGGCAGCTTAAAATTTTCTTAGTAATGCATAAAATAACATGAGCTTTACAACTAGTGACATCTTAAATATGCTAAATACAGTTGGCACCTGGGCAAAGACCCAAGAGATAGTAGCACAGGCTTCCTGGGTCCTCACTCAGAACCCATGTGCTCTTATTTTACACAGTGAAGCAGTGAAGACATAAAGAGCAGAGAGGCCACCACACAACAGCACAAGGGAGAAACAACTGAGGTACACAAGAAAATGAAGGAAGCATATGGAAGACTAGCTTCAGAAGCAATGTTTCCAGAACCAGGTTCTATTGTGAAGTGAAATGAATGGAAAATAAACAGGTTTCTTCACTGTACTTTCAGCATTAGAAAACTCCAATGTACTGTACAGCCACACCACTCTGAATAGGCCTGATCTCCTCTGATCTTGGAAGCTAAGCAGGGTCAGGCCTTACAGAGACTGACACCACCTACACAAGACCTGCATAACAGGAGAGGAAAAAATGATGGCATCTAAACAGAGGAGAGACTTGGAAAAAAGGGATACAGTGGAGGGGGTTAAGAGGGGAAAAGGTGAGTCTTGGGAGGGGACTGTGATCATGGTATAGTGTCTGTATTTATGGACGTTGTCAATAAAAGGTTAAAAAAAATCCAATGTGAAACAATGACTTTACAATGGACAAGTTTGGCTAATGAGAAGATCATTTACCACTTTCTTGGTCTAAGATATCGGAGCTCGCCTGAACTATGACAGCCACCAGCCCAACAATACTTACCACTCCTTTAGAAAGATAATTATTGACAAAGTCTTTCCATGTGATTTCTCTCCCAGAGCTCTTGAACAGAAAGTAAAACATGACTCCACCCCAAAACAGAGCAGTCCAGAGAAAGTACATCCTGAAATCCTTGTCGTCCCATGGAAAGTCACCCTAGATAAAGAATAGACAGTGTCTGAGAAGAATGAAACTTCACAATATGATCTATGCTATCTGTGGTGGTTTGAAGACAATGTCTCCCATAAGCTCATGTGTTCTGAATGCTTGGTCCCCACCTGGTGGCAATTTGGGAGGTGGAGCCTGGCTGGAGGAGGTGTATTGTTGGAGGTGGGCTTTGGGGTGTTGCAGCCAGCTCCCCCTTGCTAGAGTTCGGCTCACTCTCTACTACCCTCTACTCTCTGCTCCTCTTTTCCACCTGCTATGACAAGGAGGTGACGTCCAGCCTCTGCTCATGCCATGTTTCCTCCCATCAACTGCTTTCGGTTGGCTGTTTTCTCCCATCAACACAAAGACAACTATAGCACTGTCATATCAACATTGGTGGGGTTTTCCTGGGGCCACCATCATGACCTCAAAAATCAATACATAGTTAGAAATCAAACCTTTTGGAACCTGGACCACCAGTGAGAATCATCTTTCCTGCCTCGGCGTTTTCCTCCACCACCACCTGCACCTCCAGAAGACTTCGAGGCAACGGTCGGTTTTGACTCTGTCACAAACAAAGAGCACAAACAGCAGAATTGCAGCACCTAGGAGCCGTCAATAATGTTTTCATCAAGGACTTATTGCAAAGTGTATCATTCCACTGATCAGTCACCAAGGAAGACATGAGAAAAGACACTAATATGAAGTGGAAGCCGGGCATGGTTGCACACACCTTTAATCTCAGCACTTGGGAGGCAGAGGTAGGAGGATTGACGCGAGTTGAGGCCAGCCTAGAACTACAGAGACTACAGAATAAGTTCCAGGTCAGCCTGGGCTAGCGTGAGACCCTACACCCCCAAAAAACAAAACAAGCAGAAACAGCCAAGGAGGCCCCAGAGTGTTTTGCCTAGTAATCGTTCCCACTTTAGAGGAAGACAGGGGGGCTTAAGTAATTTGCTACCAGGAGATGTGACAGTTAATAATAAAGTGAGGGCTGGGGTTTAAAGCAAATTCCCAAGTTCTCACCCAAAATTAAGAAGCAAATTCAGGGTTGAGGATGTAGCTCCATTGGTAGACTGCCTGCTTGGCATCCACAAAGCCCTGGGCTGGATCCTCAGCACCCCATAAACCCAGCATGGTGACACATGCCTATCATCCCAGCACCCAGGTGGATCAGAAGTTCAAGATCCTCCTCCACTACATAATGATACACTATCTCAAGGTAGAAATTGAGGTGAGATTTAGAACCTCCCCCTTCCACAAAGTTGGTTATGTCCTACACTGTCTAATCTTTGTGCTGGTGTGTCCAACACTGTGTTTCACTGTTTCAAGACCATGACCCATACTGCAGCTCTGTCCTGGACTGGACTGTAAAATCATGTGTTTCTTTTATCTCCATAACATAGCTGCAGATATCTGTCTGATAACTAACCATTTTTTTGTTTCTGTAAAACTTGCCTACCTCATATTCAAGGTCTCTGAGACCTAACAATAATGAGAGTAATCCAAGACAAGGGACCACCAAAAATCAGGGTCCAGGCTTTGGAAGAGATTCCCCTGGACCCACGCTGGTGAGAAAATAAACTAATTCTCCACTCAGTAACATTCTCAAAATAACAAAACTCTGGTTTCTCTTCAGATTGTATAAATCTTTTCTCTTTTACAAAATTCAACTGAAGTGTTAGTGTTCCCTTTCCCACTCCCCCAAATAATAAACACTGTGAATACAGTTTCTTTTTTAGGAAGGCCATATATTTTCAAGGCCGTATTTTTCGAGGTAGGCTCTTGCTCTAGCCCAGGCTGACCTGGAATTCACTATGATCCTCCTACCCCTGCCTTCCAAGTGCTGGGATTAAAGATGAGAGAGCAACTACGCCTGGCTAATCTGTTCCATTTTGTGACACCAATCATATTGGATTAGGGTTCATCCTAATGAGCTCATCATGACTTGGTTATTTCTGTAAAGGCTCTATTTCCATATAAGGTCTCACTCTAAGGTACTGAGGGTCAGCACTTCAACTATAAATTGAAATAGTGTGGATACAGTTCAACCCATAACAGTGACGAATTTCAGATTCTTATAAACTAGTTATATATGGGTAAAAAGTTGTGCTAGGAATGGAACATGTGACAAGGATCAGTTTTTATGTTTTTGGGGGGAAGGGGATTGTTTTTTTTTTTTTCCAAGTAGGGTCTCACTCTAGCCTAGGCTGACCCGGAACTCATTACATAGTCCTAGGCTGGCCTCAATCTCATAGGATCCTCCTATCTCTGCCTCCAAGTGCTGGGATTAAACAGATATGCCACCAAGCCTGGCTTAAGGCTCAGTTTCTAAACAAACACTGCACTACAACACATGTCAAATAAATTCCATGTATTAGTTTTCTAAAACTTTTCTCAATATATTTGAGATTTCTTTTTTTGGAATATTTTTATTTATTTATTTGCAAGCAGACGGGGGAAGAGAGAGAGTGAGAGAGAAAGAGACAGACAGGCAGAGTAAATGAATGAATGGGTACGCCAAAGCATCTAGCCACTGCACACAAATTCCAGATGCATGTACCACTTTGTGTATCTGGCTTTATGTGGGTTTTGGGGGACTTAACCCATGTCATCAGACCTTGCAGGCAAGCTCCTTAACCTTTGAGCCATCATCTCTCCAGCCCTGTATCAGATTTCTAACCAATAGTCTTGGATTGATCGTCAGTATCTTCAAGATAACCTTTACTTACTTCAATTTGTAAAATGACAGGAAATATGAACAGAAAATCAAGATGAAATGAAACACAGAATGTGTACAATCTGGGGTATACTTGTCACAGTTTCTCGAAGCTGGCTTCTGATAACCCTTGGTCTTATGGAAATATCACGATCACTTATAATAGGAAAATAAACCCAAACAGAAATCTTTTTACAACGTACCTTTTTTGTCTCCAACAACTTCTTTGGGTTCACTATCTTTTTTTCCATTTTTACCATTAGGAAAGTATTTTTCAAATCCTGTTGGGAAAGAAAAAAAAAATCCTCAAACTAAAATTCATCAGGTTTTGGCCGGGGAGATGACTTAGCAGGTTCAGGCATTTGCCTACAAAGCAGAAGGACCTGAGTTCAGTTCCCCAGTACCCAGATATAGCCAGTTGTCTGGAGTTCGTTTACTCACTCTCTGCCTCTCTCTCTCTGCCTCTCTCTCTCTGCCTCTCTCTCTCTCTCTCTCTCTCTCTCAAATAAATACTGTTTTAATAAATTCATCAGGTTTTGTGTGTGGTTTGTTTTAAAGCAGTTGACACATTATTAAAATGAGTAACATTTCTTGTGTAGAAGTTTATCAAAGTCTAAATAACAAAGTTCACAGTGCAGAGGTGATGAAATAAAAAAGATTCCTTCTCTTTCCCATCTTACAAGATGGCGGGTGAAAAAGCTGAGAAGAAGGCAGACCCTAAGGAGAAGCCTGTAGTCAAGAAGGCTGATGATGCAGGCAAGGCTAAAAAAAAGGGTGGCCCTAAGGTTACCAAACCAAAGAAAGGGAAACCCCACTGCAGCCGGAACCCAGTCCTGGTTAGAGGAATTGGCAGGTACTCCCGATCGGCCATGTATTCCAGAAAGGCTCTGTATAAGAGGAAGTACTCCACTGCCAAAACGAAGGTTGAAAAGAAGAAAAAGG
>PVHP010008124.1:40000-54348 GCA_004024765.1 Zapus hudsonius | reverse complement strand
CCATCAGTAACAACACACTTGGGCCAGGAAGACCGGGATGAGTACTAAGATATACAGGATCCCTTGCCACAAGGACTAATACAGACAGCCCATGGAGGAGGATATACAACTGATCAGGGATGGGGAGGGGGGGAATTGGGGAATTCGGGATAACAACGCATGGTTTGCCCACTAAATAATGTAACTCATTATGGACAATTAATATATATTTTAAAAAAGGGGGGATCACAAACAAATAAAAATAAAAATAAAAGATCAAATTGGAGGGTAAAATAAATAAGAGTTACCATTCAGACACCCACCTCACTGAACCCTCAAATTCTACTTCTCTGCCCAGACTCCAAGATTTACCTGCTTCTAGTTCTCCAATTTAAAACTCGCCTTACCCTGAAAGTGGAGGAACCCAGCTGTGCTGAAGATGAAAAATACAAGGAAGAAATTCAAACTAGGTAATGAATATGCTCTGGTGCCTATTTCAAATGAGGTTTGTTTACCTTATTTTTTAAGCCATAAATAGAAAACATGGCACATGGCTACCTTTTCTTCAACCTCTAATTCTTTTCTCAGACATCACTAATCAATTAGACTTCCCTCTCCTCTGAGTAGGTTTGGATATAGCATCAGAACCCTTCCTGGAACATTACTGAAGGCAGCCGAGACGAATCAACCAAAGTTTGTATTGGAGTTGAAAACCCTCTATACTTGCTTGATGCAAATATTTCCCTGACAGAAACCTTATTCATGAACAATTTCAGATTGTGAATGGGGCGCACAGTTCAGGATGTTTATTTACCTGAAAGGAGAAGTATGGTTTCCTAGAGTTCATTGAGCAATGCAGAAATCAGCAGGGGAGGTCATCCATTGTCCTCCTCACACAACCAGTTAATATCAGGAATGCCCATTCCCCCATGGCTCCTCGGGTCCTCTCTTTTCTTCCTAAGGTGTTCTCTCTTTGTAGAAATTAGACTACAAATGATTTGGGGTATTGGTCCCAGCTTCCATCTGGCTATATCTCAGAAAGAATCTTCACAGGCAGTCTTATGCTGAAGTTCCTACTGGCCAGGGTGTTTATACTTCCTTTATACCAATGTGAACAGGTAACACGAGGTATCAAAACCCATATGGCCCAGTCTAGGTAGGTACCTTCCAAACCTGTGTTCTGCTACTTCTGAACCTGCAGCTAGGTTGTATTCCCAGAATCCCTTGCTTTTAAGAAAACATGTCATTGAGTTATAACCAATGAGAAGAATGAAGACATAATTCACAACTAGGAAGGACCCATCAAATCATCCCAGGCATAAAGCTACAGTCTTTCTCACTTCCTAACATTGTGGATAGTGAGTTGAAGATGACAGAGCCACAACCGTGAAGAACACTGGGTCCCTGAATTCTTTTATTTTTAAATATCATTTATTTGCAAGCAGAGAGGTAGAGAGAGAAGAGACAGAAAGAGAGAGAGAGAGATGGTGCACCAGGGCCTCTAGCCACTGCAACGAACTCCAGATGCACGTGCTACTTTGTGCATCTGGCTTTATGTGGTTACTGGGGAATCAAACTTGGGTTTTTAGGATTTGTAGGCAAGTGCCTTAACTGTTAAGCCATCTCTCCACCCCCCTGAATACTTAGAAGAGAGTAACCTGCTAATTATAGGCATCCATCTTCACTTTATGTGAGTGAAAAATAAGCTTCCTCTTGAAGCGTGAGAGGAGTGTATCTATCATAGCTGCTAGTGTTACCTTAACTAATGTAGACTATATTCTCAGATGCATTCACATTCATGTAAACTAATCAAATTCCAGCCCTGTGTGCTGTAATTTCAAGATTTTATGGCAGAAAAAAAACACACACAGCTTAGATGAAAATTCACAGGGTATTTCTCTCTCTCTCTCTCTCTCTCTCTCTCTCTCTCTCTCTCTCTCTCTCTCTCTCTCTACCTACCTACCTACCTACCTAACTGTGTGTGTGATTATTCACATGTATATGAGTGCACATGTTCAGGTATGCATATGTATGTGTTTAAATCACGTATCTTCCTCAGTTGCTCTCCACCTTATTTTTTTTTTGTTTTGAGACAGGGTCTTACCAAATCTAGAACTCACCAATTCAGCTAGGCTAGCTAGCCAGTAAGCCCCAGAGAAGCTCAGGTCTCTGCCTCCCCAGTGCTGGGGTTCTAAACATACACTCAAGGATACTGGGGATCTGAACTCAGAATCTATGCTTGTGTGGCAAGTACTGTACTCACTGGGCCATCTCCCCAGAACAAATTGCAAGAGAAGGAAAGCCTTTCTAAGGCCAGGCATGGTTGTCATCAGAGATTTCACTCAGCCTTCTGCTGTTGGGTTTCTCTTTCTGCAGACGCAGCTTCATTGGTGGACAATAAGAGCAAAAGCCATCCTCCCCAATGACCATATGACATTCAGGCTCTTCAGCTGTCTTCAGCTCCCAGAACGAGCATCACAGCAAGGCTCATGCCCTGGGCACAAAACATTCAGTAGGGAATCTATGAACAGATCAGATTCAGGTTGAGTATCATTCAGTAGGGAATCTATGAACATATCGGGTTCAGGTTGAGTATCCAGATTTGCTGGCTGTGTTCACAGAAGCTCTTTCAATCATTCCTACATGATGAGGCCATCAGATGATAGGAACCATGAAGTTTAGAAGTCAAGCCAACCCAGAAGCAGCAGAAGCTAGGGATGGCCGTGGTGACCTCACTCCCCTCAGCCTTGAATCAAGGTGCATCGGAAGTGTGTTTAAGTCCATTAGCCAGAACCCTCTCTCTTCTTTTCACTGAACCTGTTGTATACTGTCTGAAACACTGCCAGGGACCCAAACTGACTGAAGCGTCTCCTTCTATCCATACACAACATCCTCCACCCACAGGTAGAATAGAGCTGTCTGGCTCCCATTCCAAACAGGGGCTTGTGGAAAATGAATTTGAAAACGTATCATAATATGGGGCTAGAGATGCAAGCTTCCTCGTGGCCTTGACCACAATTGATAAGAGAGGCATCGTGTACAGAGTAGAAGTTTTCAAGTATCACCTGGACACTCTATCTTATCTTGAGAGTTTTATACACCTAACTAACATAATCCTCATGAAAGTCTACTTAAGAAATCATTGTTACCCCCATGACAGGATGAGCAAGCCAGGCTAATGACAGATCATCCAGCCAAAGTGTTTATTTTACATTAAATAAACACTACCAGACACTCCAGCCTGGTGGTGGGAAGACGTGAATTAGAATCACCATAAGACAAATGGAGTTCCAGCTCTGTCCTTTCTGTTGTTTAGCCACATAATGTTCACAGGCACACTGACAGCCCTGCACCTCGTGCTATTATTCAGGAAAATGAATAGGATGATGTCACAAGTGAGGAAATACAGTGACCAGAGGAATGGGAAGAGACAGGGATATTTAGTCATATAGTTCAGGAGCAGTGATAAAGCAGAGCCAGCATAAGGACTCTTTCAACTCCTGTCCTGAAATCTATGAATCAAATATCTCTGTGTCTCTTCATGTTCAGCTACTCACTGGAATTCCTTGCATGTGACATCATCCTGTTTAATTTTCTGAATAGAAACCCAAGGTGGCAGGGCAGAGTTCCCTGTGAATATTGTTGAAATAGGATTACAAGCAAACAAGAGCTAGCTGGGTCCTGGACCCTCTCCCACCATACCTACATATCACCTCAGGCACCTCCCACTTGACTGTGATTGTGGACAGAGGAAAAGTAGAAACAGAAGTATGTTAAAAGGTTCCGCTCAGGTTGCTTCACATGTCTGTTTTCTGGGGTACTTTTATAGTTCTCAAGTTTGCATGTTCTTGATCATTGTGTCACAGTACCTGGTAATATCAATTGGACACCTGTGTGACAGACAAAGATGCTGGCGTGAGAGGTTTTGGTGAAGGATAATGACATAGATGATTTCAATGTAAGTGACAGATGCTCTATTACTTTTTTGTCACTATGGCCAAAATACATAACTCTCCCCTCCAAAAAAAATTTAAGGGTGGCAGAGTCTATTTTGCACTGATCAGAGGAGCACCCCCATCATGGCGAGGAAGGCAGAATCAGTGAGGGCAACTTGATCCATGGGCCCAGCCAAGAAGAGAATGGCACTACTCAGTTGGTTTTCTCTTCCCTTTTTATTTAGTCTTGAACTTCAACCCATGGATGATACCACCTACATTCAGTTAAACCTCTCTGATCACGGCCTCATTGATAAAGTCAAAGGATGCCCCAGGTCTTTCCTACTCTAATCAGGTTGACAACTGGAATTCACCATAACGATTTCACCCCTTGTCAACTTGGTACCCACACACATCGCATTAAGGCTTAGCATTCTACTCTATGTCCCATTGGGACCATGGCCATCTCATAATGCAAAAATCCATTCATTTCTCCGATGCCTGATCTACCAAAATGTAAGCAAGCAGCCTCATGCTTCTGTCACCAGGGACAGGAGCTGGTCCCAATGTCGTTCCTTCGCCACCATGATGAGCTATACTCTCAGGGAATGGGGGATCTAGAAGGAACCATGTATTCAGTATATAGTTAAAATTAAGTTATGATGACTGTCATGCCCTAGTCAGTTTTACATCAGGATACTTGGGATGACTGGAAATGATCAAGAAATGTAGGGTGGAGGCTGGGGAGATGGCTCAGCAGTTACAGATGCTCACTTGCACAGGCCTGGGTTCGATTCCCAAGCAGCCTACATATGACAGACACAAAAAGTGGTGCAGGCATCTGGTATTTGGCTGAAGTGACAAGAGGCCCTGGCATGCATGCAACGCACATACGTGCAAACACAAGTAAATAAATAAAACACAAAACAGAAATGCAAGGTTTTCTGAGCTTAGGAAATTCACCACGCTAGAGAAAAAGAAAGTAGGTAGCAGATATGGGTCAGTACACTGTCCATATCCAAACAGGACTTTCAAGGCCATTGTAATTTAAAAGAAAAATGCTCTATTCATAGAGTCAGGTTGTATCACTTGCCACCGCGATAAGGGAAAATTCAGGATATAATAATACCTGTCATGTGGAAAGAAGATCCAGCCCTTCTGAGTACAGAAAAGAAACAAACATGGAAATGGAGAAGCAGTCACATGTCTTGGCTTCCCTCCAAGCTAAAATACTAACCTTCTAGTCCAAGGACACCCGATCCTTAGACAGTACTGGAGGGAGGCTGCAGTGTTCATAAGCCCTCAAAGCAGGTCACAAAATCAGAAATGGCTCTGGAATGTTGATGTGACAGGGAGGAAGTTGTCTGAATGTACAGCCCGAGATGAGTCCTGAAGTTGACTTATTAACAAGATAAATAAAAGACCATGTGTCCTAGTGAGGAGGTCTGGATGCTTTAAGAATATTGACAAGCTACCTTTGTTTTAATGAACATGGAGAATTCTTTGAGGACCAGGACCTTGTCACATGCAGCTTTTGAACAATAGCACCCACTCTGGAAGATCAGTCATAACCCAGTACACACCTCCCAGGGGCTCAAGAACCAATCAAATTATCAATTCATGGCAGAGGCCCCAAGATCTCAGCAATCTCTGTAAAGGCATTAAGGATTCTCCTCCCCATCACCATAAGTTCATATGACCTTCACACTTCCCCATCAAAAAAAAAAAATCACCTAAATACTATCTGAGAAAAGACAAAGAAACTAGAGAACTGGCTTATTTCTAGAAAGTCATGGAGATGCCTCAAAAATAGGATTTCAAATAGGCCGAGAGGGATATTTGACGAAGGTATTGGGGGAGGGACCAGGGATGACAACGCATAAGGAGAACACCGACTTTGTACACTTGAATAGAGCTGTGCACACGTGGAAGCACATTGTGGATGTTGCCAAACTCTGGGTGCTATAGAAGGCTTCCAGGCATCCCCAAGGCCCAGGAGACACTTCACCCCAAGTTCTGCACACGCCAGCCATTATCAGCTGATGTTATTGCATCTTGCATTCTTATATCCATTTTTTTTACATCGGAGGAACATTTTATGTAACTAGGTTGAAACTGGAAGTGTGGGTGGTAGATATTTCCAGTCCTTTTTTATTGTGAACTTTACTACCTGAACATAATGCCAATTGATCGTAGTCCCTCTCCACCCCCCCCCCATTCCACTGAGGACCATCCTCAGTGGGGTTATTGGTATTCACTGTGGTGTCGTGAATGCAGTCAGTCTCTGTGGAAGAGACAACGCCTCAGGATATTCCTTCCTTCTCTGTGGCTCTTATAATTTTTCTGTGCCTTCTTCCACATTGTTCCATGATTTCTTATGATATATTTTTAAAAAAAACATTTTATTTATTAATTTGCAAGCAGAGAGAGAGAGAGAAAACAGGTGCATCAGTGCCTCTAGCCACTACAAATGAATGTCAGATACATGTGCCACTTTATACATCTGGCTTCACATGAGGACTGGGTAATTGAACCCACATCATTAGGCTTTGAAGTCAAGCACCTTACCTGCTGAGCCATCTCTCCAGCCCTCTTCATTCTTTCTTAATTTATTATTTATCTAGGTGTATGTGCTAATGTATGTGTGTATGTGTGCATATGGGAACACACACATCACAGCACATGCATGGAGGTCAGAGGACAACCTTGATCTTCCTTGAGACAGGGTCTCTTGAAACTACACACAAAAGCCAGAACAGCTGGCCTGTAAGCTTTGAGTCTCCGGGTTCTTCCTCCTTGCTATAAGGCATGTTGGGATTTCAGGCGCCTGTACCGCTTTGCATTCGGCTTTAGGTGGCGCTAGAGAGGACTGAACTTGGATCAACAGGTGTGCAAGCAAGCTTCTTTAACCACTGCGCCATCTCTGCAGCCCCATTGTTTTTCATTCTTGCCAGTAAAAGAATGCGATGTGTGTGGGTACCAAGTTGACAAGGGGTGAAATCGTTCTGGTGAATTCCAGTTGTCTTTTTGGAAATAAATAGTTGAAAAAAAGTTCCAGAAAGTGGACCCAGATAACAGAGTAAAGGAATCCAGCACTAACCCAGAAATACAGTACAAAAAAAAAAAAATGGTCTTCAGAACCTAATGACACAACCCATAATGAAGACTAAACAGGATGCTGAGAAAAAAAAAAGATCCACTTAGAAGCCAATAAGTTAAGAAATAATAATTAACCAAGAATAGAAAGAATGTTTTAAAAAAGTTTCTATAAATAAAAAGTTGGTTACTTGTGATGCAATGGAAATCAACTATTTATTTCCAAAAAGAGAGAGAGAAAGAATGGGTTGCCAGGGCCTCTAGCCACTGCATATGAATTCCAGATGCATGCACCACTTCATGCATCTGGCTCTATGTGGAGACTGAGGATTCAAACCCAGACCAGGCAAGTGTCTTAACCACTGAGCCATCTCTCCAGCCCCCAACTTTCTAGAACTCTTAATGAATGAATATTCAACTATGCATTCCTCAATCTTTCTAATTCATTCTAGATAGATTATATATATTCATATATAAAATAGATTATATATGATAGGTTATATATGTATATATATAATATGCATGTGTGTGCTATGTGTGTGTACTTATATATACTTTCTTAATAGTCAAACCAAATATAACTCACAATTTTCTATTTTTATTCATTTACTTGAATGACAGGGAGAAAGACAAAAGGTAAGACAGAACCACTTATTGCCACACTGTAGACAAATATAGCACTTTGTGTGTATGGGTTTAAAGGGGGTCTGAGGAATCAAACCTAGGTTTCTAGGCTTTGCAAGCAAGCACCTTTAACCACTGAGCATCTCCCCAGCCCATGACTCATCTTTAACAATAAAACATTGATTAAATGCATCATTACACATTTGTGGGTGAGACACGAAGTTATTTCAAAAGGGATGATTCATATAATGATAAGCTTTGGATTTAAACTATAAAAATATTATGCCATAAATATTATAGATGTAAATATCAGGAAGGGAAAATTATAATATCAGACTAGGGGAAGGCTTTCTGAATACAATATAAAATCCACACATCAATTTGATAAATTTGAATGCAAGAAGTTTTTATTAATCCCTATTTTCTATTTGTATTGACCTTCCAGTAGTCCAATTGAACCAGGCAGCCTTTGCATTTCCAGAGTCAAGTCTGAATTAATGAGATAGATGCATCCAGGCCTTGCTAGAGACCTCACGAGGCAGTTCAGCAACTCAGCGGCAATGGCTTCCATAAGGAGAAGACCTTGACCTGTTTCTTAAGCTACTTAAGAACGCGTAGGCTGCATCAATGCAAAAACACAGCTCAGAGACTTTATGCTAGAGCCAGTATAAGTGACCATGGCCCAGGAACACAATTTGAAGTTGTCCTAAATACCTTGTTCCAACATGGTAACAGTTTCATGAGATTTTTTTTTATAGTAACAGAACAAGGTATTTTTAAAATACATTGGTGAGAGCATCAGGAAGGTGGGCTAGAGCAAAGCAGGGAAATCTTTCTACAGGCTTCAGACACAATCCAATGATGTTCCTACCATTCCGGTAGGTAGAAGCTTGGGGTCTGTGTATACATCCCCAAAGGATTTACCTAATGGTGACAAGGATGGATGTTCAGTCAGAGAGGTGGACGATGAAAGGCTTAAATAGCTAAAGAAAGTCCAAGATAATTTGGCACCCAACCTGTAACATTCCAGCTCTCCTCAATCACAGAAGTGCTAATCAGGTAACCGGCCTTACAAAATCTTTAACAAAGATGTGGCTTTTTTTTTTTCTGGGAACTTTGGTTCACAACTGTGTCTCCTAAACAAGTTTTAGGGAGACTTGCATGGATTTTGACAAATGGATTATCCTGGGTAAACATTTAATCTTTTTATTTCCTCTGGTGTACTCCAATATAATTAACTTCGTGTCAATAAATCCTATATTTGTATAGAATGCAAAGCCTGCGATGTTACATTTCATTCAATGCTGTCGGCACTCCATATGGAGGCCGTCTTTAGGGAAAATGATAATTTCTGATTTAAATGGGAAGGAGGAAATGAAGAGTTTATTTCTAAGAACAAAACAAATGAACACAGAGCCAGCCCAGGGAACTAGTCTTCAAATCTATCTCTTAGCCCCACCACTACCACCTGCATAGCCCCTTCCTTGAGTGCCTAGATGTCCCCCATAAACTCATGTGTTTTTGTATCCCTCTGCTAGTGGCAATTGGGAGGTGGAGCCTTGCTGGAGGAGGTGTCCCTTGTTGGGGAGAACTTATGGGTGTTATAGGCAGTGCTGCCTCCCAATTTTCCAGAGTTTGGCTCACCCTCCAGCTGCTGTTTTCCACCTACTGTGGCAGAGGTGATGTCCAGCCTCTGTTTACTCCCCTGCCATCAAGGAGCTTTGAGACTGTAAGCCAAAATAAATCCTTTGTTCCCACGAGCTGACTTTGGTCAGGTGCTTTGTCCCAGCAACAAGAAGGTAACCACAACACAGTTATTGGGTGTTCACAGCAAATGGAAGGGCGATTTAAGGAGGAATGACTCATCAGCATCAAGTATCTCACAACAGAAACACTGAACACTTGTGGGGCATTTGTAGAAAAATTCCAGGATTGCTTGGATTATCTTAGTTGCGAAAGAAAGAAAGAAAAGAAAGAAAGAAGAAAGAAAGGAAGGAAGGAAGGAAGGAAGGAAGGAAGGAAGGAAGGAAGGAAGGAAGGAAGGAAGGAAGGAAAGAAGAAAGGAAGGAAGGAAGGAAGAAAAGAAAAAGAAAAAGAAAGAAAAAAAACATGAAATCATATTGTAGAATGAGCCAAAGCCAAAAGATTAGACATGTTTTATTTTCTGTGCTTTAACCCTGATTTGGGGCATTTGGTGTGGCTAACTACCTTTAAAATGCTAGCTGCATTGTAGCATTTATTGTTAGATTGTATTAATATCTTTCTGTTGGCCAGATACATGAAGAAAATGAGTTCTAAGTAAATTAGACAACCTTGAAGAAATCATAAGAAAGCAATGAGGCTTTGCTGGAAGGGAAAGGAACAGGAGCAATGTTGGGAAGAACAGAAAGGAGAGAGAGAGAGAGAGAGAGAGAGAGAGAGAGAGAGAGAGAGAGAGAGAGTTCCATCAAAGGGGAAAGGGTGCTCAGGACAGGACAGAGCTGGCAAGTCTGGGGAGGTAACTCAGTTGGTAAAGTGCTTGCTTTACAAGCATGAGGACTGAAATCGATCCCCAGAAATTATATAAAGGGTGATAGCATGTACTTACTTATTAGGGAGGCAGAGACAGGAGGATCTCTGGGGCTCACTGGCCAGCTAGTCTAGCCTAATTGGTAACTATCAGGCCAATGAGAGACCCTGTCTCAAAAACCACCTCTAACCTTTGATATAGAGCCCAAAAGAAACCTGTGAGGAAGTGGCGAGAGGAGCAAGAGACCTACCTCCACAGCAAGTCAGATAAGCTGTGTAAGGATAATGAAGACAGTCACTGAGGATTCCTAACATAATTCAAAGCAGAAATCCAGAGTCTCTTAAGACCTCAACAGTAAAGCAGACTGAAAACTCACCCACCATGACTCAAGGATCTGAGCTGAAGAGGGGGCAGAAAGATTGTAAGAACCATGGTGGGGGGAATACCCAGAGCCATTGCCCCCTCAACAACAATATACAAATAAATTTTTTTAAAAACTGGCTAACTCTCATATAATCTATAACCCCCTATCCTATGGACTGGTCCAGCAAGACCACTGAGGAGGGAGCCCAGTGGGTTGGGGACTGGGAGGAAGGAGATGAGGGTACCATCATAACACTTTCTCATGATAAATTAACTAATTAATTAATTAATTTTGAAAAAAAAGAGTGGACATCATTCCTGTAGATGACATCTGAGGCTGCCCTCTGGCCTCCATATGTGCCCGCACATGCGCGTGTACACACACACACACACACACACACACACACACACACATCATCATCATCATCATCAGGATTAAAAAATGACCTAACGTCTTGTGGTGATTTCAATAGAAAATGTCTCCTGTAGCCTTATGTGTTTGTTATCAAGCTTGCCTACTTATTCTTCAGTTGGTGGAGCCTTTGCAAGGTGGAGCCATGCTGGAGGAAGTGTGTCACTAAAGGACCTTAAGGTTTATTAGTCCAGCCTACTGGTGTTCAGAGCTAGCTCACCCCAGCTGCTCCCTCCTGAATGATATGACAAGATGTGGTACCCCCGCTGTCTGCTCTGTCATGCATCCCCCACCATGATGAAGCTTACCCTCAAAATTGTAAGCTGAAATAAATCCTTTCCTTCCATCATCTGTTTCTGGTCAGATATTTTGTCCATGCAATGAGAAGGTAACTGCTTGTACAGCTCCCTTGGGTACTTTGCAAGTTTATGACACATTTTCACTTAAATAATTTTCCTCTTGTTTCCTGGGATCTACAAGGTAGGGTATATATGATCTCTGAGACATTATGGAATTGTGAGTATGAGCTTTTGTAAAACATGTTCAGGGGTCATAGTTAGCAGGGGACACATGGCCAAGACTTCTGCTTCTGATTTTGTATTCAGCCTTGTATTGAATATGTATATGTATTATATGTATTATGTATAGTGCATTGTAGGAAGGGCCAGTTACTCAAGCAGACAAACAACAGCTGTATCGATGTCATTCCCTGCTAAAGAAAAACAAATGGCTAGTTCGGTTCAATCAGTCTAATTTAAAGTTGACTTTGTGTACATGGTGAGGCAGGGAGACAGTAATTTGGATTTCCAGCTAAGATGCTACATTTCAAATTACTTTCTAATCACACTGTATTGATTATCTCAAAGCAATGTCCACAAACTAATGAGACCCACTGTGACGTGAAATTCATAATCATTGATCTGGGGTCCAATTTTTCATTTGCACACACATGCCATAGAGGGTCCAAATGGCTACTCAGGGTTGTCCTGCCTCCATCTGACATTCTGATTTGGTTCTGATGTACATAGAAAAGAGTATGGAGAGAGGGGGTATGCGGGTGACTGAGTGTAGTGTGTGTGTGTGTGTATGTGTGTTTGTGTGTGACAAGGTGCTCCATGTAGCGTGTGTGTGTGTGTGTGTATCTGTATGGGAATAACAGAACACCTCAACATAGAATATATATGCTTGTGTGCCTGTGTGAGAGGAACAAAGTGCTTCAATGTAGCATGTGTGTGTCTGTGTGTGTGTGTGTGTCTTTTTGTATCTGTGTTGGAGTGACAGGATGCTTCAGTGTAGTGTGTGTGTGTGTGTGTGTGTGTGTGTGTGTGTGTGTGTGTGTGTGTGAATGAAAGGGCATGTCAATATATTGCATGTTTGTGTATCTGTGTGTGTCTATGTAGGAGAGACAGAGAACCTCAACGTAATGTGTGTGTGTGTATAGGAATGAAAAGATGCCTCATTGTAGTCAGTCGTGTCCCTGTGTGTGTCTGTGTGGGAGTGACAGCCTCAGTGTGGCTCATGTGTGTGTGTTTGTGGGGGGGAGTGACAGAGTACCTCAAGTGCATCCATCTGTATATGTGTGCTTTCATAGGAGAGGAGTGGTGTGACAAGGATGGACAGAGGCACTGAGCACGGCTGTGACCGCAGCTGATGACAGCCATCTGCATTCTCCTCTTTGGAGCTCTGGGTCAGAAGCTGTGCTCAGTCGATCCTGTGTGGAGCCAAAAACGTGAGTGTGATGTAGAATGTAAAGTGTCCATTTGATTTGACTGAGGAGCACCTAGGGAGTCAGCAAAGGACCCTCTGTAGGTGTCAGGGATCGGTGATGACATCTGGACATGATCACATCACAGAGTGAATGGAATGACCCCTAGTGGATTCATAATGTGACAGTATTGGGAGGTGGATCTAGTTGAAGGAGGTAGGTCACTGGGATGCAAGTGGGGTACGTCCTGGAGGCTATATATTGCTCTGAATCTTTTTATTCCCTTTTCTTTGCTTCCTGGAAGCAATGATGTGAACTGCTTTACTCCACCATACCACTGACCACCACCACCATCCTGGTAGACATCTCTGAAACCATGAGCCAAAATAAGTAATCTCTCTTGTAAGCTGGTTCTTTACGTTAGCCCTTTTGTAACAGTGATGATAAAAGTAGTTCCTACAGTGTTCTTTCTTCCACATCAGTTATTGGATAATGAGCTGTCAGATGTGGGGTAAGAGTAACAGTACCATGGGACAAACAGCAAACAGGTTAGCCTTCAAAGCAGCTGCTGGGTGCCAGGGTCCAGCAAAGAGAATAGAGGGTGCATCTTAGGAGGATAGCCATCATCTTTCCTTGCAGTGTTCTTGGTGTCTATTCCAAACCTCCACATAGGGTGACAAAGTCATGAGTCAGCCAGCAGAGCATTCTCACCAGCTACCAACACCTGGGCTGTGTCTTAGCGGATGCATGATGTGTTGTTATCCATCCTTAAGAACACCCAGGTACATTCTGGTTGACCACCTTTGTCTAGTTTAGCAGATAAAACAGCCTCCTGTCTTGCTTCTGTCTAAGACATTCTTCATTCCATCAGGACCTGCATCCTGGATCTGCCCTCTGCTTTCAGTCTCCCGGTGCCTTCTGCCTTTGATGATCAGTTTATATACTAGGTTTTCCCCAAAATAAAGAGATCTGGCCAGAGCATCAGTACTGCCCACTAGATATTACATGTGCCTTTATCTTTTCAAAAGCAATTAACCTATAGTCTGTATTCTGAGCTCTTCTTCATCAGTAGCTATCATGCCCAGAGGTCAGCAGATGTTCTGATTGCTAGACAAAATGCAGGCTGAGGGCAGGGAGAGGGCCCTGCACTGCAGAAAAAAGACATGAAACTGAACCCGAAGCTGGGAGATCTGAATCTAGTCTACAGCATAGGTAGTTGAATTGTGCCAGCACTGAATCCCAGAGTTTGATAATGGGTTATCAAGTTTCTTTAAGATGTTACCACCAGGAGAACCTTTGTGATGGGTCCACGAAAGTTCTGTGCTATCTTTAAAACTTCGTGTGTTTGTGTTTCAAGACTTTTTAAGCATAAGATTTCGAGTTAAGAATATGAACTTGAAGGCTTGGGAGATATTTATCCCAGTGGATAAAGTTCTTGCCACACAAGTATGAGCACCTGAGCTCTATCCCCAAGACCCACATAAAGTCAGATGTGTAGCAGGTAGTTGTAGTCTTAGTACACATTTATAGCAAGAGGGCAGAGACAGGAGAGTCCCCAGGAAGATTGCAGGCCAGCTAGCCTGGAAAACTCAGTGGGAAGAAGAAGAAGAAGAAGAAGAAGAAGAAGAAGAAGAAGAAGAAGAAGAAGAAGAAGAAGAAGAAGAAGAAGAAGAAGAAGAAGAAGAAGAAGAAGAAGAAGAAGAAGAGACCCTGCCTCAAGCAAGG
>PVHP010008124.1:0-37500 GCA_004024765.1 Zapus hudsonius | reverse complement strand
GTGTGTGTGTGTGTGTGTGGTGTGTGGTGTGTGCCTGATGTGTGTGTGTATATATGTGTGTATGTGTGTGTGTGGTGTGTGTCTGGTGTGTGTGTGTGTGGATATATATCTCTGTAGAAGTCTCTGTGTCTCTGTGTGTATGTATCCACACATGAATATGTGTCTATGTGGTGCATGGTATCTCTGTGAGTGCTAAGTGGCTCTTGGACACAGAACGAAGGAAATTCTGGCACCTTATTTGCTTTCACAGGAATGACCTCTCTGCTCCAGACTCGGAATTCACAGCTCAGGTTCCCTCTTCTCCCACCTGGACCATGCTCGGGCACCTGCCAGGGTGCAGTGCAGTAGTACTGACCTCAGACCAACCAGATCTGTCTCAGGCTTGGGCACCACAGTGGACAAATCACTTGAGCATCTCGTCCATGCTCTAGATACACATGCTGGGCATGTCTCAAACACTCTTGCCTTGCAAGGTCCTCATCCCTGTGGTACCCGTGAAACCCCCTGAGAGTTTCATATCATTGCCAAACCCAATGCTAAGTGTTTTGTGCACACCCTTTACTTACAAGTCCCTGGCATCTGTGTCATGGTCCTGTCTTTCAGAGAAGAAAAGAAACTCAAGGGAACTCCTGTCCCCGTAACCCTGCAGTCTATGTTCAATGTCATCACTTTGCAGAGTTCTTTCCTGAGAACTCATCTGCCTCCCCATGACTCCAGCCTCATTTTTTTCTTGATCTTTAGGGGCTGAATCAACACATTTACAATGAATTTCACCATCTCAGTTTATGAGAAAGGGTGCACTTGTGTGTGGATTGCCACAATGAGCTACCTTTTCTCTGGTGCCCCCTCCCCCCTGGCATGCCCATGGTGGGATCCAAAATGCATTTTTCAAACCAGCAAAGTCATCTATGTGTTTGCCATCAGAGTGATTGCTGTGTTTCTCAAGGTCATTGATTCTCTCATCTATCTCACGATTGATGGAATATTCTAAAGTGCCCTTTTATTCTGAAAACACAATATGAGATGTCTGAAAAAGCCAGCATGTACATGGTGTTAAACTTAAAATTCTCTGTAAGCAGGCTAATTTGACAAAATGGCATGTGACACTTCTCATCTCCAAAGCTCTTTGCAAAAATTAATTAACAATTAATCTGAAACTTCACACCATTATTTATTTATTATCTGTGCACTCTGAACCTGGACTGTTTATATTTAAAAGCACAATTGGCAAAACTATCCCATGATGCTTTAAACTGGAGGTGGTGGGCAAAGTTCAAATGATTCTCAGAGAAAGACAAATCACAAATACATCAGTGAGACGAGACAATCGGATTATTCGGAGAACTGTATCTCTCTGGCTACACTCAGCTGGAAGTTTGCTGCAGGAATCTCTCCAAAGGAACAAAGCCAGTCAGGCTAGAGCAGTGTGGTGCACAGACAGTGAGCAGCTCTGCCCTTTCTCTCAGAGCTGAGGAGGTTTGATTCATAGGTGCTTCCTGAAATAGAGCTTTGCAGAGAGAAACCAAATTGGATTGTCCCAATAGACAAATGAAGCATTAATCAAAGTGAGGGGGCTCAAAGAGAGGAGATAGAAAATGAGGAAGGAAATGAAGACAGAGAGGGGGAGGCTGAGCTAGAGGGTAGGAAAGAAGAAAGTGAGGAAAGGAAGGAAAGAAAGAAGGAGGGCTGAAAGAAGGGAGGGAAGGAAGAAGGGAGGAAGAAAAGAACACGACAAGTAGTAGTTTCAAACTGAAATGACAATGCCTGACTTGTCCAAAAGCATACAGTATATGTACAGAAAAAACCTTTACTGCAAAGACTTATGCTACGTCTTAACTTTCAGCTGGAAAAGTAAATTCTTTCAGGACCACAAAGCAAGCCAGTTAGATGGTTAGCCTCTGCCTTCAGAACAGGCCTCTCTTGAGCACCACCTGGTGGTCTTTCTCTCTTCAGATCACAAGTTAAGCAGCAAGCTGTAAAAAAAAAATAAAAATAAAAATAATCTAATTCTCGATAATAAAGATATCAAAAAAAATCCACAGGTTCACAGCACATAATTAACAGGGAAGATTTTTCTAGAGACTGACCAGAAAACATATCCGTGTAGAATGAAGGTCTCTCTTCACCTTTATCTTTCCCATCACTCCCTCCTCCTTCATCATCATCTGGTCCCTTTTGCCAGGAACTGGCTACAATGTATTTCAAAGCTGACAACCAACAGGGCTAAAAGCCCAGATGACACCCTGTGGGAAGGAGGTGCTGGCTGAACAGGCATGAATTCACCACACAGCAAGAACTAGTCTGTCATGCTAGGCTGTGAAAAATACCTGAATTTTCACAATGGAGGAAGTGTGTGTGCCAAACAGAGACAACCTTTAGACTGTGAAAGGAGGCATGTTGTAGGGCTGGGGAGATGGTTCAGTTGGTAAAGTGCTTGTCATACAAGCATGAGGACCTGAGTTTGATCCCCAGTACCTCCATAAAGTGGGGTGTGATATCACACACCTTAATCCCCATGCTGATTCTCCCCGGAGGTGGGGTGAGGTTCTGACCTGCCAGTGAGCTCCAGTCCACTGAGAGACCCTGTCTCAAAAAGTGGTGGATGACATTCCTGCAGATGGCATCTGAGGTTATTAATTTTCAAGCAGATATATATATATATATATATATATATATATATATATATATATATATATATAGAGAGAGAGAGAGAGAGAGAGAGAGAGACCAGGGCCACTACCTTGTGGGTCTGGCTTATGTGGGTCCTGGGGAATTGAACCCGGGGCCTTAGGCACTGGAGGCAAGTGCCTTAACCGCTGAGCCATCTCTCCAGCCCACCACTATGTCTTTTATTTTATTTTATTTATTTTTTGAGTCTGGGTCTCCCTCTACCCCAGGCTGACCTGGAAGTCACTCTGAAGCTCAGGCTGGCCTCAAACTCTTACCTCAGCCTCACCAATACTGGAATTATATAGGCTTGAGCCACCACACCCAGGTCTTCTCTTCTCTTCCCTTCTCTTCCCTTCCCTTCCCTTCCCTTCCTCTGGCCTCCGCCACGATGCACCCACACAAATGCATGTTGAATATATTAATAATATAAAATTAAAGAAGGCACGTTCTAGCTCTAACCAAGTGCTCTGAGCTTTCCAGAAGGGATGGGTCTTAGCAACAGTTTATGTGTTATGAAAGGAATTTTATCTAGAGACCCTATGATTGTTTAATATTTCCCCACAGGGTCTGCCCCGCAGTTTGGTAGAAAGGATGGAAACACCCATGAAGGGTTTCAGACCTGTTCGGCCCTTGCAGAAACAGGAATATCATTTTCTGTGTCACTGAACCACCAGGAGCCCCAGATCTCTGATGACACTGGGAGAATATGACTGCTGGCCAGCTTTACAAGGAACTTTATACCTGAGGGACCCCTGACAGCTGACCCTGCAGACCAGCTTCTCTTTGTGCTGCGATTCCATCAGCAACACCACTGTCGTGTGGGAGCTAGCACAGCAGTGAGCTGACAAATATCACTTTAAATTAAATAGTATATTTGAAAATGTTGAAGGCACAGATGGCGATTCGCCCAAGCCTTGAAAAACAGCTGTGCTGGGAACAGGTGTGGGTTAAACCCCAGCCTCATAGGAGCCTTCTAAGATTGGTCTGGTCAGAAGCTGACCAGCCTCTGTGGTGTCTTGGGGCTGAGGACCTCTGGCTTGCAAACTCCAACCCCCACTCCACCAGACCTCACCAGAGGGGCTCCTATCCTTGAGCTGAGGGTGTTACCAAATAACATCATGCATATACTATGCATATACATTTGCCTTTGTAAGGACATTCACGTTATGTTTTTGTCTTTATGTGTATGTGTGCATGCGTGCACACGCGTGTGTTAATGTCAGTGCTGTTCCTTCCTTGCATATGTGTGTGGTGAATAGCTCTGTGTGTATACATGGATGCACACCTGTGTGCAGGTGTACATACACTTGTGTGTGGGTGTGTGTGGAGACCAGAGGCGGTTGATGGGATCTTCCAACATCACTCTCCACCTCATTCTTTGAGACAGGGTCTCTCCATGAACCTAGACCTCACTCACTCAGCTAGACTAGCCAATGAGCAGCAGAGGTTCCTTTGTCCACACCCCCTGTCATGGTTTGATCCAGGTGTCCCCCACAAACAAATGAATGTGTTCTAATAGATCGATCCTCAGCTAATGGAAGTTTGGGTTTTACAACCTCGATGGAGCTGTGTTGTTGGGGGTGGGCTTATGGGGGTTATAAGCCAGCTTCCCCTTGTCAGTGTTTGGCACACCTTCCTGCCACTGTTTGCAGTGCTGTGGCGGAGGTGATGTCCAGCCCTCTGCTCATGCCATCGTTTTCCCTGCCAGGATGGAGTCTCCCGTCAAGTCCGTAAGCCTAATAAACCCATTCCTCCACAAGCAGCTTTTGTTTGGGTTCTTCCTATGCAGCAACTAGAAAGCACCCCCCACACACACAGTCCTGGGGTTACAGACATCCCACCACACTGAGCATTTTACATGAGTGCTGGGGATTGAACTTGGGTCCTCATACTTACATAGTAAGCACTTTCCCCACTGAGCCATCTCTCCAGCACCCACTTGCCTGTGCTTTAAGATCATTTGGCTTTCCTTCCTGCAGTCAGTTTTACAAGGATATAAAATAAGAAAAGAAAATGTATAATATATCTTGACCTTCATCAAATGCCCAGATTTCCCAGGGAGCCTTTTGGGGAACATGGAGGCATGTCTCTCACCCTGCGCCACCCTCAGACTGGATAAAGCAATGCTTCTCAAAGTGGGAAGCCCCAAACCCATAGCTTCAGCATCACCTACTGAAACAGAGCCTCAGGCATGAGAGGGGCCCAGGAATCTGCATTTTAACAAACCCACTGGTGATGCTGGTGTTCACCGAAGTGTGAGGACCACTAGTGTACAGTGTGCAATGCAAGTTTGCTCTCAGGACTATAGTACCCTGACCTGGCCTCTTCCAGTACCCGAGGTTTCAAGGGGTCAATTTCCTGTTAGAAAATTCACACAGAGTCCTTCCTGGCTTTGTTTCTCTGCAATTTTAGTGAGGGTACCATGATAGTTCCATCTCCCAACTCTGCCTTCAGTCCAATTTCTCCACCCTCAGGTGCTATCCCCAGAGAGGACAATGAATCAGGTCTGGCTGTGGATCCATCTGTGAGAGCCCACAGTGCTGTGGTGGAGACAGCTTTGGAAACAAATCCTTGTAATGCAAACTGATCAGTGCTGTAGAGGCCCTAGCCAAGCTTTTGGGCACATAAGACAGCCCTGGGGAAAACAAGGACACAATTCTCCCTTAATCCCAGCAGCCCTGGCAGAGAGCACTCAGGGAAAATAAAAGAGCTTCCTGTAGGAGACTGCTCCATGTTCATTCCCTGCAGAAGATAGCTTCCATGCCCAGCATGGGGGACTCTTGAAGATTTTCAGGGAAAGGAAGTGTGGAGGCCTCCCCACCCATCCCAGGCTCGTGACTTGTCTCTCTGACATTCTGAGAGGTGAGGATGGAAATAAGGAAGAGTGTGCAATGAAGGAGTGTCTGTGACAACTAGCGCAATGCCATCTTTATCCGAAGCAGCTGCAACTTCTCATGAGAGACTCTCCAGACTGGGCCCGTTGATGTGTCCCTATAGAAGGAGGTGGGTGGGAAGGGTCATCAGACCCCCACCTGAGATATCAGCCATCCCCTGTGCCAGCTATGTACAGTGAGGCAGGGGTCTCATGGTCCCAGGGGGAAATTTGAAGGTCAAGGGACAGAGAGCTCTGTCTCTCCTGCCATGGGGAGATCATCATCCATTCTAAGATAGCTGTTTTGGGGTCTCCACACTCCCTCACCCAAGCTCTGGAAGGAAAGCCAATGACCTCATGGTTCACCAGGGAGAACTCTGGTGAAATCAAACTTTAATTTGATGAGGGTGCCCTTCCTATGGGGAGCAGGTGCTACAGAGTATTTCCCCAGAATGACAGTTGAGAGAGAGAGAGAGAGAGAGAGAGAGAGAGAGAGAGAGAGAGAGAATAACAATATGTTTACAGAGAGAGGGATCTCTTCTCTTTTCCTTTTATACCCCTAATTGCTCAGAAGCAACAATGTGCACTCCCTTACTAGAGGTCTGTGACCAAATCCTATCAAGCTGAGGTTTTGCTACTTCCCTCCTCTGGCCTGAATCTTAATAAAATATCACCCTAATTTAGCACTCTCTCTACTTCTCCCCTTCTTCAATCTAACCGGCAAAGCAGGATCCTTGCCTCTGCTGACTCCAGCAGAGTGAACGAGGGCCTCCCCTCTGACCTCTGCTTCTCTGTCCACACTGACGCAGCCTCTCTACCCCTTACCTGTATGAGTCCTGGAGATCTGGGCCTGGGACTCTGAGGAGCTGGTTTTGTTCTCATTCTGATTCTTCCTCTCCTATCTCTGAGGCTCTCTGTGTCCACCCTGGAAAGCTAGGCCATCCATTGTCACCAGTTAGGAAACCTGGTGAAGATACAATGGGGCATCATAGAACAGAGGCTGGTCATGGGTTGTGGGGGAAAAAATTGGGTTGGGAGCTGGGGAGATGGCTCAGTGAACTTCATGCGAACATGAAGACCTGAGTTCGAATCCCCAGTACCCATGAAAAAACTGGGTGCAGGGGCACACACTTGTCATTCCAATGCCAGGGAGGTAGAGATAGAAGGCTCTATGGGGCTTGCTGGCTAACTATTCCAGTAGAACCAGTGAACCCCAGATTCAGAGAGATACACTGTCTCGAAAAAAATAAGATGGAGATCTATGAAGGAAAGGACCTAACACTGACCTCTGCCGCCAGATGCATGGGCACATACAAACATGCACACACAGACACAAAATTTTTTTCAAAATTCTAACATAAGAGAGAAAAGGAATCAAGTTGAGAATGGAATTTGCGATCCTGGTTGAAATCTCAATTGTGACCAGTCTAGACACAAGAAATGGGACCCTAGCATTGTGTTCTTTGGTTCATTGTGCTCTTTGGTGTGGGTAACATTGTCTCTGATCTCTCTGATGTTTACACAGGGCCCACTACCTCATGAACACAAGAAGCCCCAAATGGTGACAAAAGAACTAGATTGAGTAATGATGAATCTCAAAGGTCCAAGAGTTGAAGAAGCCAGCTCCCACTGTGGCATGGAGAAAGGACCTTCTTCATTGGTACTGTGTCACCCACACGCTCACCATTAACTGATTGTATGTGTAGAGAGAGGGCTACTGGGAGCTGAGGACTTCTAGAGGAGGGGAGGACCTCATTTTCTAGGATCACAGCCCCTGGACTCTTCCAAGACTGACAAAAAGCTTCATAGAGAGACGGTGTCCAACCAATGCTACAGAAAGAACTTATTCCCAGGGATCCAGAGAACCATGTCAGGCAGGAAAGAAATCAAAGACTCTGCACACAAGGTGGGGATGCCTGCTGGGCTGGGAAGCTATAGGAAAGCTGTTCTCTGGGGGCCATCCCATCTGAGCTGTGGTGGAAACTGCAATTCCTACCTCACACCTGAGGTTTAAAAGGCTCAAGAAGTTTTGCCTGGGCTGGAGAGATGGCTCAGCAGTGAAAGGTACTTGCTTGCAAAGCCTGATGGCCTGGGTTCAATTCCCTAGTTCCCATGCAAAGCCAGGTACACTAAGTGGAGCATGCATCTAAAGTTCCTGTACAGAGGCAGGAAGCCCCAGCGGGCCTATACTCACTTTCTTTGTCTGCTTCTTTCTTTCTTTCTTTCTTTCTTTCTTTCTTCTGTCTATCTTTCTCTTATTCTCTCTCAGATAAATAAAATATTTTAAAGGAATCTGGCCACTGCCAAGGCTAAAAGTTAACAAGGACAGAGGCCAACCCCATGTCCTAGACCCCCAAGATATGCCCTCTTCTGCAGTAGCATAGAGTCAACAGGAAGGTCAAGATCCCAAACCAACCTCTTCCTTATAAAGGAAATTGCCTCAGGAATTCAACGGTGCCTGAGCAGACCAAAGTGTGCTGGGAAGATGGGTCAAGGAACCTGGTACCTCCTCAGGAATTTGACAGTGTCCAAGCAGACCAGAGTGTGCTGGGAAGATGTCGAGGTACCTGATGCTCTGAGCCTGAACCTAGCATCCCTCATCTCTTTCTCGCCTGAGTCTGACAGATACTGTCACTCATACCAACCTTCTCAATATGACGGTGTTGGAGCGTTTTGTCTTCCTCTTCCAAAATCTTCCTCGGTGAGCAAGAGCACCCCACCATTTCTGAATTCATCCACATCTCTACCTACTCTCTGCAGTCCCCCCTCTTCGTCTCTATACTCCTATCCCCCAGGATCTTGGGATTTTTCATTCCATTTCCCACCATCTTCCTTCTCACTTCTTCTTTCTTTCTCTTTTGCCATTCTTCTCCCACTTCCTCTATTTCCTTCTCCCTCTGGGCTCACCCAAAGAGCTCAAATGACAAATGAAAACATCCCAGAATGTCACATGGCCTGGACTGAGTGCCTGAGCCTTGCTCATAAGCACTCAGCATCTACCTGGCCCCAGTGCCACACAGCTGCCTGATGAAAGCTGCAAGGGAGGTTTTGTCTGAAGACGGTTTTATAGTGTTTGCTCAAGGGGGTAGTTGAATTTTGTCTCTATGCCAAAGTGAAGCAAAGCATTTTTGGAAGAGGAAGTAGAAAATAAAAATCCCAGCCAGCCCCTCTTAGTACTGTTCGGCATGCCAGCAACTTGATGCTTTTTCAGTGTGGGAGGAGAATACTGCAAATGCCACCCTCTGCTCTCGCCCAGGCTTCCTCGGGCCAGCGGATGCCTCTGCATGGGGAGGGCTGCTTTGAGTAGAAGACAGCAGGACAATGAGAGAGCTGAGCTCGGTGCCTTCCACCCAGATGCAGAGGCTAAAAATGACTTCTAATCCACATGGGTAGTGTTAATCAGCATAAAAGGGACAGGAGGGAGCCGAAGGCTTTCTACAGATAGCTTAGAAAGGGGACACGGAGTGAGCCAGGGGAAATTTTTATCTATCTCTACAGCCCACAGCCCATGGCGCTACTCTGGCTTAGAGAGAAGACAGAGAGAGAGAGAGAGAGAGAGAGAGAGAGAGAGAGAGAGAGAGAGAGAGAGAGAGAGAGAGTTAGTAGTATTTGCAATTCTATTTCACAGGACAATTAAACCAGGGGTCTGGGATATGTGAAGATTATCCATCCTGCCTTTTGTTCTTTCATAGAGTGATGAAAGTATAGAACCTGGAAATTCATCGCCCAGGTAGCCCTCACTGAAATATGACAAGGCAGGTCCACTTCAGACTTTCTTTCAGCTTTTCAGCTCCTCTCACATGGATGTTGCAGGCAAATAAGAAGTAACCCTTGGGCTGGAGAGATGGCTCAGCCATTAAGGCACTTGCCTCCAGTGCCTAAGGCTCCTGGTTCAATTCCCCAGGACCCACATAAGCCAGACCCACAAGGTGGTGGCCCTTGGTGCTCTCTCTGTATCTCTCTTTCTCTCTCTCTCTCTCTCTCTTTTATCTCTCTGCTTGAAAATTAATAAAGAAAATATTTTTTTAAAAAAAGAAGTAACCCTTACAGTTTTCATCAAGGGGATTTGAAACACAGTCCCACAGAACTTGAGGCCTCAAAGGCAGCAGCCTGTCCATTATCCAATGGGCAAAGTATTCATTCACATGTGCTTTGAAGAATCCAGATTCCTTTCATAAGTTTGGCCAGAGAATGGAGGCATTTCCTTCTCCATCTCATTACACCCTTTATCTTCAAATACACACCTGCACCATGTTCTCTAGTTTTCATCCCTCATACAGCTGCTGTGTGGGGCCCTCCTCACCCCACCTCCAGTATTTCATCAACTTCCACCATGAACATTTCCAGGTGTTCTCAGTTGGTTTCCTTGAACACAAAGGATTCAGGAGCACATATGATATATTATGGGAGAGAAAGAAAATCAAATTGAGGAAAAGGAAAGAGCTACCATCTGGATGCATCATGGCTGTTACATTCATGAACTCACAGCAGCTGTGGTTGTCCTGATTTGATCCAGGTGTCCCCCACAAACAAATGAATGTGTTCTCAGTGATTGATCCTCAGCTAATGGCAGTTTGGGTTTGACAACCTCACTAGAGCTGTGTTGTTGGGGGTGGGCTTATGGGGTTATAAGCCAGCTTCCCCTTGCCAGTGTTTGGCACACCTTCCTGCCGCTGTTTGCAGTGCTGTGGAGGAGGTGATGTCCACCCCTCTGCTCATGCCATCATTTTCCTGCCATGATGGAGTTTCCCTCGAGTCCGTAAGCCAAATAAACCTATTCCTCCACAATCCAGCTTTGCTTGGGTTCTTTCTGTGCAACAACAGAATAAATTGACTACAACAGTGGCTTCCTGCACAATACTGAACCCATCAATACTTCACCATTGATTGATGTGGGAAGGATTCAGGAGATCCAAGTCCTTTCAGAGCAGCTAATGGCAGTTAATGGCTGCAGGGAGAGGAGGAGTCACGCTTGTCAGTGGTATAGTCACTGGTGAGTTGTCCATTCCACGATAAATAACCTTCCACCCAAAGTCATACAAGCAAACCTAATTTAACTCAATGGGTAAAAATAAATAAATAAATAATGAATGGCATGAAAGTAAGTTAGGAACTCATAGGGTAGAAGAAGGGTGTTAATGGGAGAGGAGGGAGATAAGAGAGAGCAAATGGAGGGAATAAGATAAGAATACATTATGTAGATGTATGAAAATGTCAAAATGGGAAAAACATAATGATTTTTTAATTTTTTAATTTAGTTATTTGCAAGCAGAGAGAGAGAGAGAGAGAGAGAGAGAGAGAGAGAGAGAGAGAGAGAGAGTATTGCACACCAGGGCCTCCAGCCACTGAAAACAAACTCCAGATGCATGAGCCACTTTGTGCATCTGACTTTATATGGGCACTGGGGAATAGAACCCAGATGGTTAGGCTTTGCAGACAAGTACCTTACCCACTGAGTCATCTCTCCAGCCCATTAAAAAAAAAAACAGAATGTGCATTCAGATGAAGTCCAAGCTGTTACTTGTTCCCAGAGGCATCTGGAGACGAACTCCAATGCAGAGTTGACCCTCCGTCCAGTCCAACATTTTGCACTTTGTTAGACCCTATCATTGAATATAAGTTTCCCCAAGATTGGGCATGTATAAATTCCATAGGCAGAAAACTGAAAATAGCTCTCTGGAGAAGTGGTACACTTGTGAGCTTTTAATAGCTGTCACTCCAGTCGCTGGGCAGAACTTCGCACAGCTCCATTACAGCTGGAAGCCTGGAATCAGAAATCCTTAGGCAGGTCTTGGTGGATGCTAAGCCCTTACCCCCAGGATCAGAAGTGACAACAAATCTTGTCTTCATCTCTGGGGCTGCTGTCCCCAATGAAAGCTCCAGTATCTCTCATTTGAGAGTCCCTACGCAAAGCAGAGGTCATAACCTCTCACAGAACCAGCTCATCACTCTCCCCAGAAGCCTTTTGGCTTCTAGACCCACTTTTTCAGCTGAAATTTGATCATAACTGCTTGTCACTCCCTGCTTAGAATCCTGGAAAAGATACAGTAGGGTCCATAAAATAAAGCTCAAACTCCTTAGCTTGGCAAGCATGACTAAGGAGTGGCCCTCACATAGTACTTTATCTGCATTAAATTCCCTCTCTCCCTTTCCTCTCTCATCTAAGCACAGTTCATTCCTTTCTATCTTTTTACCTGCACCCATAATGATCTTATCCCCTTATCACCCATTGATTATTTTTATGTTCTACGTTTAAGTTTAAAGGCTTCTTCCTGCCTTAAAAATGACAGAGGAAAGCTTTTTACGTGTCTTTACTATTAAAAAACAAACAGTATGTATGTGAAGTAATAAACGTGGTAATTAGCTTTATTTAACAATTCTGAAATTTTATAATTTGTGGGTGTGCTGATACATATGCATTTTGATATTATGTATCCATATATCCTTTGATACATAGAAAAGCATCACCTCATCGTGGTGTATATGAGAAGTGTGATTCGTGTTGAGAGCAGTTTGACTTGCTGAGCCTTTTCCATGGGGCGGTTTCCGCAGACAATTATCTGAGACCACCACAGATTTTGCATGAATAAAAAATAAACTTGTCTTGTGTTCAGTCTGAACCCCAGTGATGTGTGTTCCCATAGCCTGTCCCATCCACACTTAAAGGAGGGTTGGAAAAGAAATGCCCCACCACCTGTATACACAGACATACAGGGATTGACCCTAGTGGTGGTCTTGGTCCAGTGGTCCCAACAAAGCTGTTTCCTGGTGTGTGTAAATGTGTGTAACTCAGGAAAACCTGGACTTGATCGTGGCCAGACTGGATTTCCAATGACGTTATGCACTCTTGACCAAGCTCGGCAGAGAAGAAATTGGTTTTTTGTCACATAAAAGATCATTGTTGTCTGTGCTGGGACCTTACAAATAAGGCAAGTGATAGTCATCTATTGGAGGAGGCTGGATGAGTACTGTGGCTAATTTGTATCAACTTTCTTGAGCTTTTGTGAGCACAGAGCAGGCTTCCAATGAAAAGACAGATTTCTCACTTTATTCTTAATTCTTGATGAACTTGAAAGCCCAAGTCATCTAAAACCTAGGATGACTGGAAATGTCACTTCCCTGTGCTCCTACAGAACACTTATACATTGTTTTCAGTCCTTAGAAGGCCCTAGAATGAGCCAGACTTCAAAATCTACCAGAGAACAACCCAAGTTCTCACTCGAGACCTGAAAGGTAAAAGCTGTTCTCCAAGGATTCTGAAAGTCCCGGTTTGGGCTCTGTCTCTCCACCAAGTAGATCAATGGCTCTCAGTTTAGTCAGGAATGAGCTAATTCTGAAACCAGGAATTCATTCAGCAGATTCTTACTGCATGTATGCTGTGATGTGAGCATGGAGGACTCAACAGCCTTGGCTAGCCCCTGACACCACTGCTATTAGCCATTACATGATACCATTACATCACATGATGCACCTGCTCTTAGCCATTACATAATACCATTACATCACATGATGCACCTGCAATTAGACATTACATGATAGCATTACATCACATGATGAACCTGCTATTAGCCATTATATGATACCATTACATCAAATGATGTGCCTGCTATTAGCCATTATTACATCACATGATACACCTGCTATTAGACATTACATGATACCATTATATCACATGATGCACCTCTGATTAGCCATTACATGATACCACCTTTTACCAAAAGATGTGGAAAAAAACATGTGCTGAAGAAATGGCTCAGTTAATAAAGCACTTGCTGTGCATGCATGAGGTCTGAGTTTGCGTCCCTGACATCCATGTAAATGACACCTGGGAATTGTGGTCCATCTTCCAACCCAGCACTTGGGGGATAGAGAGAGTGGATCCGTAGGGCAAGCTGGCTGGCTAGATTAGCTCAATCATGAAGGTCTCGGGTCAAATGAGAGACTCTGTCTCCATGTATCAGGTGGACAGTGATGGAGAAAGACATCCAGTGTTAACCTCTGCTCTTCACAGGCACATGGACGTGCATGCATCCACAAATGCATATATGTGAACATGAACACCACACATACGCATACAAAGTGAAAAGGAAAAACATGTCCTAGGAAGATTTCAGAACTCCAGACGGAGAGTAAAGCAAGCACTCAGGACCTGGGTTTTGAATACAGACTTCTGGTCTACAGGCAGCCTCTCTTGAGACTGACCAGTCATTTCCATCCCCGGCCAAATCCCAAACTACTGTTAAAATCAGGAAGATTTCCAAAGCCGCTCACTAGGTCGCCTGATAACCACCATCCAAGCATAATGATGTTGCTTATTTTATGTGCTCTTGATATCAAGCCCAATACAATTGCTGTCTGAAATATTGAAACCATGCAATGGCTCCCCCCTCCCAATTATCTGGAACTTTATGAAATCAAATTTCATCTTGGCAACACTTCTTGCAAGATAAACAGAAGCCTCCCTACCCAAGGAAGTCTTAATTCAATTGCATTCAAAACATGCCAGCAGCCGATCAGAACAGACCTGGAGGCTCCGTAGGGCCTGACATACTTGAATATACTCACTGGATGTCAGTTTACTGAGTAATCCTTACCATGATGAACAGGGGGCCCACGCCAAAATAAGGATACCGACAATAATACTCAGGATCCCAACTTTAAAGTTTATGGTTCCAGCAATTTCTGGTGCTCTGCTTGACATGATACAAATCCCTCCCAAGCTGCTAAAGAGGTGACAGGATGTTGGCGCCGGGGAAGGAAGGGAATGGCTGGCAGAGAGAACAGTCAAGACTATAACAGTGTTTGGAACTAATCAAAAGAGGATTTATTTTGTTTCTTCATCTCCATGTTGGCAAAGCATGATCGCTTCAAGGACTGACAGGGTGTAAAATATAAAGTGAGAGGAAAATTACAATAAAGTTTATGGTCCATAATCCAGATGCAGGTCTGCAGGAGAGCTGAAAGCCGGGTTTCCGCCTCTGTGGGCCAAGATCCTGCCAAGCATTGCACACCATGGATGCGCTGAGCACTCACAGTGAGAAGGATGCGCCTGTTCCTGACATGACAAAGTTCCACCACAGAGCAGGCATCTGTTGGGATGTCAATAGAGATTTTTGCTGATTCTTCTGTCTCGAGGAAGGTAGACCAGGTCCAGAAAGCATCACAAATGTGAAAGCAGGTGATCAATGGGCTGGGGAACTCTATTAGCCAGTAAAGCTCTTGTCTTGCAAACATGAGAACCTGAGTTTAATCCCCAGAACCCATGTTAGGCATGGTGGTACCCATTTATAATCCCAGAGCTGGGGAAGTGGACATAGGAGGATCCCCAAGGATGTGGGTCAGTCAGTCTAGCCCAATTGGTGAGTTCTTGTTCAATGAGAGACCCTCTCCCAAAAATAGGTGGATGGCATTCCTGAGGATGACACTCAAGGTTACCCTCTGGTCTCCATATTCATGTGCACACATGTGCACCCACTCATGCACACATATATTAAAAAAGCAAGTGACTGATGAAAGTTGAGTCTTTAAATCAACCTGTATGTGACTCACTGTAAGAAAGCACTTGTTCTAACACTGGCTCCACCCCAGAGTTGCAGATGTGGTAAGACTGAGTGAGGCCAGAGAATCTGCACATCCAATTCCCTAGGGGGACAGTGACACTAATCATCCAGGGACTTACACGTTGCGAACCAATTCTCAGTACAGCGGGAGGAGACAGCCAAGGTAAGAGGGACTCCTGGAGACACCCCAGCTTTTATAATCAGAGGAGGGAGGAGCGACTCCATCCCTGGAGAGTCGTTCAGAGAAGCCTCAGTCTGGATGGGGTGGCTTTCCTCCCTCCAAAGGTCAGAAAGGAAGCAGCACTCTGAGCATGGGCTGTGTGTATGTTAGGCCAAGGACCTCTTTTGTACCTCACTTCCCAGCAGTCTCCTGACAGCTAACAATCATGTTCCCATCCCAGATGTGCAGACTGAGGGCCTGGCAGGTAAATGGGAATTAGTATCCAAGTCCCTCAAACAGGACAGGATGGGCCCTTTCCTGACATACAGTTGGCAAGCACAGGGTGCATTTCCTCATGTTAGAGAGAGAGAGAGAGAGAATTACAAGGTAATCATGATCCTCAGTCTGCAGGATCCTGTTAGTGGACTTACTTTAATCAATGTTTTTTAAAACCGTAGTCAGCCTGTCCAGGGGATTTCTAGGGGCTGGGGATCCTTGAAGGGTCACTTAACCAAAAAAGCAAAGGATGAAGATGCCCAAAATCCTTCAGCTTGTCCATGAACCAACTTCACTTTCACTGTCACCATCAGTGTCCTCCCCATAACCAGCAGGAGGTTTGTGGTAGTTTGAATAGATGTCCCCCAATAGAATCAAAGGTATATTATAATTGTAAATTGTCTCTAGCCTTCTGGCTGGAGGAAGTGTCCTTTTGGCCTGGCCTCCTGGGGTACAAAATACTAGGGATACATATGCAAATGAGCAGCTGTAACCCAAGTCTAGCGGTTCTGCTTTTTGTGAGTTACAGTGTTACAGTGTGCTTGCTGGCTTTTGGAGATGCTGGGTCTCTCTCTGTCTCTGCTTGAATCTGTTAAAGGGGGTCAGCCTTTCCTTAACTTCACCTGGATCTGTTAGTTCAATAAATACTTTCCTCCCAAAATTGTACCTGGTTTGGAGATCCATCCCAGCGGCATGTGGCTGACTGCGACAAGGTTCAATTCCCAATATCTAATAAACATCAACTAGAACTTCTATTTTTATAACACAAAACTTGTTCATGCTTCCCAACTTGGGCCTGGCAGAATGGCTCCAGCAAAGAAGGGTGGTGAGAGGAAGGGCCATTCTGCCATCAAAGAGGTGGAGGTCGGAGGACACAGCATCAACATTCCCAAGCGCATCCATGGAGTGGACTTCAAGAAGCAGGCCCCTTGGGCGCTCACGGAGATCCGGAAGTTGCCATGAAGGAGATGGGACTCCAGATGTGCACATTGATACCAGGTTCAACAAAGCTTCTGGGTCAAAGGAATAAGGAATGTCCTGTATCACATCCATGTAGTTGTCCAGAAAAGGGAATGAGGATAAAGATTCACCAAACGAGCTTTATACTTTGGTGACCTATGTCCCCATCACCACATACAAAAATCTATAGTCAACATGGATGAGAACTAACTTCTGAGTGTCTAATAAAGTTATAAAAACCCTTCAAAAAAACCACTTGCTCATAAATAAACAATGGTTGGAGCTAGGGAGATGATTTAGTCAGTCAAGCATGAAGACCCGAGTTTGATCCCTAGAACTCGTGTAAGAAAGCTGTAAGCTTGTAATCCCAGCTCTGAGGAAGCAAAGGCAGGTAGATCCCTGGGGCTCACTGGCCAGCCTGTGTACACTATTTCGTGACTTCCAGACCAATGAGAGACCCTGTCTCAAAAAAACAGAAAAAAAATGATGACATCTGAGAGGAATGATACTCAAGTTTGTCCTCTGCCTCCACATACCTGAAAAACCACAGAGAGAGAGAGAGAGAGAGAGAGAGAGAGAGAGAGAGCAATGGCTTAACCTATGTTTCTGTAACCCTTTCTCTACTCCAGGTCTCGGTCCTTGGCTGCTAAAGGATTTGATCGGGTATGGTCCTCATTTGAGGAATAATAACCCACTTTCTCCTTTGTCCCCATTTTCTTCTTATTCTTTGTTAAAGCCTGTTTGCCTTACATAGTTTTCTCAAATCAAAATGCCATGCATGGTAGGAAATATATTATGAAGCAAAATGACCTAAAAGTGACTCATAAATGTGTCCCATACTAGAGGTCCTCAGGTCTCCTGACACATCCCTCTGGTCTCTCAGGCACCAGCAGCTGGTCTCCCAAGGATGGGGCCTGTGGAGGCCCATCTAAGGGATTACTCATCTTTCTGTTTGACATATCTTACCATTTTTCAAAAACGACGAGCTGTCATTCAGCATTTTCCCTAATGATATGTTCCGTAGGCAATCTAAGCATGTGGTAAACGCTTCTTTAATCATAATTAGTAGAACCTCAAGCTACAGGGAAAAAATCTGAGATTGTCTTTATCCAAATGGCCAAATCATAAACTGCCACAATTCTGTGGATATTTGTGTGTGTGTGTGTGTGTGTGTGTGTGTGTGTGTGTGTGTGTGCTCAGCTACTGAGATGGGTTTTGTGGAGCACCCCACCCTGTCCTTTCTCAAAGGAATACACATAGTCTAACCCACTGTCCTCTGTTAGAAAAATTTACCATAACTCTTGGAAGGCAGTTTTACAGTAAGAATCTAAACCCTCCAAAAAATGTTTATAGCTTGGGATCCAGTAATTCCACTCCTGGGAATCTGGCCTGAAGAAATAAGTCAGATGCATGAAAAGCTTAAGGCACAAAGTTATTCATCATAACAACAAATCAACTGAAATAAACTATATATCCAATGGTAATGAAGAAGCCAAATTCTGATGGTCTTTAAAACCTGAATATATATAATTCCCACACTTGAATATGGAAATTCACACACATTTATGCCTTAATGTGGCTTACCTATAAAGTCATCATCAGATTGTAATAACATGAAATATACTTGCAATGTTGCAGTAACTTTTAATGTATATTTTTAATTTAATTTAATTTATTTATTTATTCTGGTTTTTCAAGGTAGGGTCTCATTCTAGCCCAGGCTGACCTGGAATTCACTATGTAGTCTCAGGGTAGCCTAGAACTCTGCCTCCCGAGTGCTGGGATTAAAGGTGTATGCCATCACACCCTTAATTTTAATTTTTATTGACAATTTTTATACATGTATAAAATTCAGCCCCTCCCATTACCTTCTATTAATCTCCCCCCAGTTCCTTTCTGCTAAACCTCTCCTTCTTCCCAACTGGTTCTTCTATTTTTATCTCTCTTTTTTTTACTCTCTCTTGAATTTAAGTGTGACCCACTGAATTTAATTAGGGTTACCTTCATAGGAACATAGGAACATGTTGGAGATTATTTACTCAAGCATGTGTGTCCTACCAGTGGCTGTAACACTGTAGAAAATGTCTTCGACTCCCCTAACCACCATTAACTGCTAATGACTCCTTGGGGAGGGATGACGACCTGGTACCCACTCCATCATTTATGATGGAATGGTGATCTTGTGCATATCACAACAGTCATGATAAGATGATTATTACCTGGAATACTGAGAACATGTCACATTCTCTAACGATAATTCTTTGAAGTCTCTTAGTGTTGTGAATCTTGGGAAAATGGTAAGAAGCTGGACATAAAAATATATGGACACTTGTATATAGAAACAGCAATTTAAAAATCTGATTTCTCTCCTGTCTGAAACCCCACTAAAATTCATGGCAGCTGGACAAAGGGGTAATTGGCCTTACAAAGTGGAGAAGCCCGAATCTTTTTAAATGCTAGTAGAGAATCCAAGGATGATCAGAGTAAGAGAAAGATTGTAAAAAGCAGGTGTTTTGGAGAGAGAGAGAGTGTGTGTGTGTGTTCAGGCTAAAAGGATATATAAAATGTGTTTAAAGACCAAGTAGAGCTCAAAATTCCATCTTTTCCCCATACTGTAACTACTGTAGCATGACTTCCCACTGGGAAAGATCCAGAATTTTCCTTCTGAAAGAAAAGTCCTTGTACTTTCCCAGATTTGGGGGGAGGGTGGATTCGGGGGAAGTGGAGTTATGGAGGTTACACCTGCTGAATGCTGGTGCTGTGCCCCTGCTCTCTGGGCTCTCAGAACACTGGAAAACTCTCCAGGTGCTCAACTCTGACATTCTCTTACACTACCTCACAGGGATGCTTACTGTCTCCAAACTAACCCGTTTGCTCAGAATTCCTAGGTCTTACTCGAACACCTCCTATGCACCGATACTAAGAGCCATCAACTTTTGCATGACTTTTCCTGGGGAGTCTGTCACTTTTCACCCAAGACACAGATCCATGACAGACCAAAGAAATAATTCCACCCAGGTCTAGCTTGGTGAACCAATTATTTTCCTGGGGTTACTCATAGGAGCATGAGTGAAAGGTTACTTTCAGAAGCACCAGTGACCCCTCTAGACTCTAACACCTCAGGAGACCATGTGCAGCCAGAGAAAGATGAAATGCATGGTGTGGGAGGGAAGAAGGAAGGAATGGCTGTAATCTCAGGTGGAATCTGATGGCCTTCCCCATTCCAAAGATTCCTCCATCTCCTAAAGGTTCCATGACCTTCTTGAAGAAGAAGATTTAATAATTGGTTTAATACTTAAACCAACTGGGGATTAAGTATTAAATATGAGTCTGTGAGGGACATTCTATATTCAAACGACAAGTCACTACATAGATTAGATGTAAAATAAGTGTACTCATTCAAATCTGCTATGAGGCATGCGATGAGGCAGGGTCTAACTTTGCAGGCTGACTTCTCCAGAAATAGAGGCTGAGATGCATTTTGGCATAAAAATATTCATTAAATGTCACACCAATAGAAAGAACGCAAAACTTAAGTAGTAATCAGAGAGCAAAAATTGAGTATGCATTAGATGCCATAAGATCTAGTCCAACCCTATGGGTATTCTACAACATATGTGGTGTGCTGAAATTGTCTCTCCTCTACACGCTATAAAGGCTTAGCCACTGATGTGGACTGAGCTATCCCAAGGAGGGTATATGTCCCTACATAAGGCAGCTGTCCACAGCTGAGGCAGACTCTGAGGGACTTGGAAGCTAGGTCCACCAGTCCTCTCTTGAAAATTCTGGGTAACTCATTTCTGCTTCAACACGCTGAGAAATTCCACCCCTGGCAAGAAACTCAACAGATAGCGCTCTCTGTAATTTCCAAAAGAAAATGCATAAGCATATCTTGGAAAGATAGCAGATTTGGGTCCAGACCACTACAATAAAGTATCACAGTGAAGGGTATCATACAAATTTATTGGTTTTCTGGTGCATGCAAAAAAAAAGTTATGTTTATACAATATGAGAGTCTATGAAATGTAAAATAACATTATGTCTTAAAGAAAACCAGTGTATGTGTCTTGAACAAGTGATTTACTGCTAAGTAATACTAACAATGATCTTAGCCTTCAGAGAGTCATAATATTTTTGCTAGTGGACGGTCTGGCCTGAATGCTGATGGGTTGTCACTGGTCCAGATGACAATTGCCAAAGGCTAGGGTGACTATGGCAATTTTGTATCATAAGATAATGAAGTTTGTTCCATTGATTAGCTCTCCGTTTCACAATTTATTTCTGTGTCACATGGAGTGCTATTTGAGAGTCTTTTATCCACAATAGAACTCTCAAAATTGCAGTCAGTCCTCTTAGACCTCATCACTGCTTTACCAACTTCAAAAAGCATTTGAGGGACGGAGAGAGATGGCTTAGCAGTTAAGGTGTTGGCCTGCAAAGCCTAAGTACCTATCCCCAGTACCCATATAAAGCAAGATGCACAAAGTGGTGCATGCATCTGGAGTTCATTTGCAGTGGCTGGAGGCCCAGATGCGCCCATTCTCTTTTTGCTTGCAAATAAATAAATATTTTTTAAAGTATTTGAGGTCACTTCAACAAGGAATATCATCTTACCGGAAGATTCCATCTGGATAAATCCATTGCTCTGATGGCCCATGAGAATTCTTACTTGGCAAAGTTTAATCATGTGTTATAGCAATTCAGTGAGCTCTGCAGGCTCCGCTTGGAATTCTAGTTCCTTTGCTTTTTCTGCCATATCTACAGTGACTGTAACCTGAATTCCTCGAAGTCACCAGACCAGTTAGAATCAACCTTTCACATGCTCCTAGTAACAATACTATCACACCTCCACTCATGAATCACAAATGTTTCTAATGACATTGACAATAGTGACTCTCCAAAGATTTTAATTTACTTAAAGAAGATATGAAAGTCAAAAATTACTCTTGAACCCCTGGCTGCAGAATAGATGCTGTGTTAGCAAGCATGACAGTTCCATTAATATCACTGTACATCTCCAGTAATATTGGCTGGGGAGATAGCTCAGGGCCTGCCTTATAAGCATCAGGACCTCAGTTCAATCCCTGGTGCCCATGTTAGAAAGCCACAAACTGTCGCATGCCTCTTTACAACACACACACATAGACACACACACACAAAATAAAAAGGGTAAAATGTGGGTGCATATGTTGATTTCCAAAAATGTTTTAGAACTAAGCAGTAATGTTTTAAAAGGAATCTTTTCTGAGTGGTAAGTGGGTCTGCATAGTGAACTTCAGACATTCTGTAGGTGGTGTTGAAACGGATGTTCTGTGGGCCATTGTTGTTGCATTGATGAGCCAGAGGAGACTTAAGGGGCCCAGGATTTTCAGAAAAAAGATTGATTAATGAATGATTAATTAACTTGTTTGTAAGCAGAGAGAGATACAGTGAAGAGAGACAGGCACACACAGAGAGAGAATGGGCACACCAGATCCCCAGCCACTGCAAAGGAACTCCAGATGCACGCACCACCCCATGCATCTGGCTTTACGTGGATACCAAGGAATGGAACCTGGGTCCTTAGGCTTTACAGCCAAGTGCCTTGACAGCTGAGCCATCTCTCCAACCCAAGATTGATTAATTTTAACTTAAAGCCATCAGCTAACTCAGCCCCTAACAGGAGAGCCAGCCTGTCCTTTGAAACCAAGCACTGATTTCTCTTTATCTATGAAAATCCAACATCTTCTTCCACAATAAGACTGTTTCATCTACACTGAGAATCTGTTGTTGGGCCAAGGACATAGCGCAGTGTGCAAAGAGCCTGCCTTGCAAATATGAAGGCCTGAGTTTGAACCCCAGTATCCATATAAAAATGTCAGGCATAGAGGTATGCAACTATAATCCCAGTGCTGGGAGAGTGGATCCCAGCCCTGGAGAGGTGGAGACAGGCAGATCCCTGGGGGCTCACTGGCCAACTAGTCTAGCCTAATTGGTGAGGTCCAGGCCAATGACATACCCTGCCTCAAAAACAGGTGGACAGTGTTCCTGAGGATTGCACCCAAAGTGGTCCTGCATGTGCACATGCACACATGTACCAGCATTTTTTTAAATGCAGATACTGAGGAATCTAATGTGGGTGGTCTCATGCCCTCTCAGGTCTCCATGATTGTACCCAACATTCTTATTGCACAGAGATATCACAGCACTATGTCAGCCTTTAACATACCTTTCTTTAAAAAAATTACATTCATAACATTATGACAGTTGCAGGCAAGCTCCATAGGCTCCCCTCCCCTTGAGTGGGAGGTGTCTAGCTAGAGCTCAAACCTAGGCACTAAAACTGATTGGTCAGGTATGAAACAACCACCTGTCTCCCAGGCAACCTAGGGCAGGAAATAATCACTGAACAGAAAATTCTGTCTTTCTCACACACATGGCCCAGAAGAAGGACCTCTGACTCTCTAGGGACAGGTAAGGTCTCCCCAGACCCACACTACAGCCTGTGGTAAGGAGCTGGATTTCTCTTCCACATGAATCTTTCCTTCTCATGGTCTTTCCCCTTCCTGCTTGTTTAACTGAACAGCATAAATTCTGTTAAAACTTTCCACGTGTTCTCCCCACACTGGTGGCTGGAGAACTCTGTAACTCCCTGTGGTAGTTTGAATAATGTCCCCCAATAGATTCAAAAGTTTATTATCCTTGTAAATTGTCTCCAGCCAGTTCTGGCTGGAGGAGGTGTGTCACCTTGGCCAGATCCTAGGGTTCAGCCCTAAGGTGTTTCTGGGGTGGGTCTGGAATTCTAGCTTTACATATGCAAAAAGAAGTCTGAGCTCAAGCCTGGAGTTCCTCTTGTTTGCTAGTTTTTTGGAGTGTGCTTGCTTGAGGTGCTGGTGGTGGGCTTCTGTCTCTGTCTCTGCTTGGATCTGTGAAAGGGAGCCAGCCTTTTTTCCTTAACTTCCCCTGGATCTGTCCCTTCAATAAATACTTTCCTCCCCAAATATCGTGCCTGGTTTAGAGATTCATCCCAGTGGCGTGTGGCTGACTATGGCCCTCCCCATGTTCCCTTATATAAAGTCTCCCACTATACCTTAATACCTTGTTGTCTATGATTTTAATTCTTTAACTTTGTAGACAAGAATTTGGGCAGTCCTTAAATTTTGAGGTGCATTGGAATTTTTGCTGGGCATTATCTAAATTCTAATCCTCAGCTCACCCCACTGCAACATCAGTGATCATTAATCACAGATTGACACCATAAACACAACAATTTTATGGTTTAAGATATAATAATTAACAAATCACATGACACAGAGACATCAATGAGACGTGCTGATGTGATAAAAGCAATAACTACAGACTTGCCTGAGCCTGACTCACCAAACTCTCGATTTGTAATAAAAGATTTTTTTAGAAACCACTGGAGTTGCAATGGTTCCCAAGGACAGGGGTCATTGCTCCCCATGTACATTGTCTAAGAAATGCAGAGGTCTTATAGCTGAAAATGATTAAAGGAATATTTCAAAACAGCTAGCACACAGGATTTTGAGTGTTCTCGACACAAAGAAAAGATAAATGTCAAGGAGATCGTCATAGAAATTACCCTGATGTGATGTATACAAAAGATAAATTTTTAAGACTAAAAATAGAAGGGGCTGATATGAACAAGAAATGGAGGAGAGAGCTAGAAGCATCAGGAAGCATTATCTCAGGCCAGATTTGTTCCCTTAGCAGGGTGTGAAGAAGCTGCCCAGCCTCTTCCTGGCTTTTCGGATCCAGACCATTGACTTCCTTCCCACCCATTGTGCCTTCTTGTCTACAACAATCTGTGTTTCCCTACCTATGGCAAATTGCTTCTTTTGAGAAGCCTGACCCTCCCTCTCCTTTAACCTAGGAAGAATCCATCATCTTTTTTTTCTTTTGTGTTCTCTGAACACAGGGCTGTATTATAACCAAGTTTTTGCAAAGAGATGGTGGAATAACTTTGAAAAAGGAGTTTTATGACCTGGTTTCTGGGCTGGCACATACCAGCTCTGTGATCTTAGATAAGGCCCTTGTTCTCGTTTGGAAAATACAGGTAACACTGGCCTCACCTGCTTTGAAAACAAGGCTACATGAAGTGTGTGTGAAGATACTTACAAATATTTTTAAGCTTGGTGCCTGGGTTGGTGGTTTGGGGTTTGTTTGTTTCCCTGTGATCTGAGGGACTTGGATCCATTTAGATCCTGCTGTAGACAGCTTGTCTGCTACCTTGCCCAATGAGAATGAGTTCTAAATAAATATCTATTGAAATTAAAAGAATACGAGTGACAAAGGTAGGCTCTCGTGCGCTTTGCACATAGGATTTGAGCAGCACACCTCACTTTCCTACCCTTTCTGGTGTACCATGTGCATGTGTGCACATGTGTGTGTGGGTGCATTCCATCCTGCCAGCAATCAGTGACATACCAGCTCTGAAGAGGCATCCTAAGTAGGCATCCTAAGGCCCACTGACAAAGTCAGCCAATGTCTGTGAACAGAAGTCTTTTTACAGGTTTGCAAGTCAGGATGTCAGGTTAGCCAATTTCTCTTTCTTTCTCTCCCTCTCTCTCTCTCTCTCTCTTTCTCTCTCTCTTTCCTCTCTCTCTTTCCTCTCTCTCTTTCCTCTCTCTATCTTTTAAATATATATTGTTTTTATTTGAGAGAGTGAGAATGGGAGCACCAAAGCCTCCTACCACTACAAACTCCAGATACATGTGCCACTTGGTGCATCTGGGTTTACAATGGGTGCTGAAGAATCAAACCTAGGCTTTATAAGCAAGCACCTTTAACCACTGAGAAATCTCTCCAGCCCAACTCCTCTCTTTTCTTTTATTCACCTCATGGCCAACCCTAAGTCTTTCCAACCTGGGCCATCTCAGACAGAAGTGAAGGTTCTAGAAAGCAGCACCAGCAAGAACTAAGGTAGAAGGATGTCATTGCTAGGGGTCAGCACCATGCCAGTATCCATGAGCCTCAGCAAAATACATGTCTGTGCCCAAATGGGTCAGGGTTCTCAGACAAGACTTGGTCACTCATTGCTGACATTCTCCTGGAAGACCCATAGTATATTAGTCAGGGTTCTTTAGAGGAAACAGAGTTGATAGAATGGATTATAGTAAAAGGGAATTTATTGGGGTAGCTTACAACAGTCCAACAATAGCAGTCTGTAGACCCACAGCTGAAGAAACCAGTAGCTCAACGTGGCTGGAGGCCTCAGCAGTCCCAATCCAGCCCAGAAGGCCTGATGGTTTCCTGGGGAGCGGAGGCTGACAGTCCGCGATGTGAAGCCAAGGAAACTGGGTTCTGATGTCCAGGAAGGGTAGGAGAGCAGGATGCGAGTGCAAGTGACAAGCACTAGCAGCCGGGGGAGGAAGGAGGAGCATCTCCTTCCCCCTAAACTTCCTTATGTTAATCTCCTTCTGGAAGGCCCACCCACTGAGGGAAAGGGCTCACTCTGGAGAAAGGAACTCCTCCCTTCTCCAAAATCCCAAAAGGATTTGTCAATCCTTCCTGCAGGCAAGCTCAGAGACCAGCCCAAGATTATTCTGGATTATTACATTGGCCAAGTTGACAAATAAATTTAACTATCACACATAGAGAAGTAGCTACTAGTGTGCAAAGGAGAACATTCTCCAGTCTGAGACAGACAAGTATTTCCCAATGCACAGTAACACCAAGTTGAGCAGCTGAGTCACTGAAAAGACACAAAATACAAATCTCTGTGTGAGTGACTTTGGGACACTGAGGGTGTACTTCACCATAATCCCAAACTAATATCCTAAACATTATTATTAAATGTATATTTCTTCCCCAGCATGCCCATTCTTCTCTCTATCTCTCTCAGCTTGCAGATAAAAATATTTTTTAAAAATGTATATTTCTTCAATTTGGAGAGTTCAAACTTTTCATTATTCAAACTTATTTTGAATCCCCTCCTTTTTGAATCACATCTTTGATGGAGCTTTTAATAACAAATATTTGGTATTTATAAATCATTCTTCAGCATGCGTTAACTTCAGTGACCACCCATCAGGCCATCAAACGAATGACACCCAGTCACTGGATGAAATTTCCTTGAATGGTAATGGTCTGGAGAATTCAGAGAGGACAAGGGAAAAATTTGTGTGATAGCTTCACCCAGACTTACCATAGAGGATCCACATGGAACCCCGCAGAGAGTAGTAGGATAAGCAAGAGACCCATAACCACAGCCAATCAATCAACACGGGATAAGCCAGCGAGACAGACACCAATGATCTTCAACACAACCTAAAGCAGAAGTACAGAGGCACCTAAGACCTCAACAATAAAGCAGCCTTAATACTCACCCACCATGACTCAGGGAACTGAGCAGAAGAGGGACCAGGAAGATTGTAAGAGTCATGGTGAGGGAGAATGTCCAGAGACATTGCCCCCCTCAGTAACAACATACAAAGGGGGTTGGAACCTGGTTGACTCCTAGGCTATCCATAACCTCCCACCCCATGGTCTGATCCAGACTGCCCACGGAGGAGGATATTCAGCTGATTGGGGACAGGGAAGAAGGAAATTGGGGAACAGGGGACACCAACACATTATTTGCTCTTTCAGTGTATGTAAATAAGGATAATAAAGAAATATTTTATTTTAAAAAGATTTTGTCTAGAGGCATTTTCCTCCAAGTCACATTCCATTGATGACCTCCCCATGCCCCCCACACCCACTAATGAAAAGTTTAGAGTTCCATCCATCCATCAGGGAGGAAAATTAACTGTTAATCATGAAGTACATTTGCTGTCAATTGATCCTGCCACAATGTCCTCTTATTGGAATGATAGGAAATTCTCAGTTAAGAACACAGATGTAGCCCTGCTTGTACCCATGAGGAACAAACACCAATGATTACCTTTCTTCAAGGGTCACATGACCAGCTCTGGTTATATGTGCACCCCACCCACAGCTAATGAGAAGCTCGCATGGTCCTGAAAGATGATAGAAGACAGACAAACTCATAATGTACTGATAGTCAACATTTGAAGCCCAAACACTGAATCTTTTTTTAAAAAATAATTTTATATATTTACAAGCAGAGAGAGAGAGAGAGAGAGAGAGAGAGAGAGAGAGAGAGAGTATCAGGGCCTCTTGCTACTGAAAACTAAATCCAGATAGATACATCACTTTGAGCATCTGGTCTTTTGTGGGTACTGGAGAATCCAGCCAGGACTGGCAGGCTTTGTAAGCAAGTGCCTTTAACTAGAGAGCCATCTCCCCAGCCCTTCAAACATTGAATCTTCCTTTTACGGGATGCTTATAATATTTTATGTCATTGAAGAATGTGAAATAATTGTTATGCTCAATGTTAACCAAATCATTTCAAAAGAAACTTCCATTTTAGCTTCTGTTCCAAATAAGAAGTAATTTGTATCCATCAGGTCTCTCTCTTTGTTCTTTTCTGGAGCAATATTATACCTGAGAGGTGAGCTAGGAGCATTATGAGATACTTACCATTCTTTAACTCAATTTTCATTGGAGACATTTTCATTGAAACTGTGTTCAACCCCAGAGTTCTAATCTTTTTTTTTCTATTTTGTTTTCCCTTATCAAAATTTTTTTTTCTCTTATATTTAAGCCAAAAATGTTTGTGAAGGTCCTTTTAAATTCAAAGAAAATGAAGTCAGGCATTTTTGGTGCAGAGAGCAATTCCAGACCCAGTAGGGAAGCGCTTATGACTGAACAAAAATCTCTTCTCTCACACAAAAATGTGAGCTCCCTGCCTGGGGTTCACACATTAATGACTGTGTGACTCATTATTATATATGCCTCCAGAGCTGAGCTGCTCGTCTCTGCTGACCCACACTGTACAGAAGATACTACTGCTTGCTCACTGTGGAATGGCACTTGGAGTTGTAGCAGTCTTTCCAGAAGTATCCAAGTACCCCTTCCCTGAGACCTGTGATCCAGCCAACACCAAGACACAAAGCCACCCAGAGGCTTTAATTAACACTTGGCATAAACTCCATGTCTATTAACAAAATCACCATTCTCCTAGGAATACAACTTTTACCTCCTTCTGTCCTAGGAAGTGGGAGATGGAAGTTCTCCAAATATCAGATGGCTTCCAGCTCCTCTGCCTCTGATGTGTTTCCCGAGGATTAAGAAATCAGAGTTTGGAGCCAAAATTGAATTTGGAGGTATAGAGTTGGGAAGGTATGAACTTGCTGGATAGAGAGACCCAGTCAGTATGGTGGTAAAAACATTGAAAATGTCTCCAGGTCTGTTATGAGTTGAAGGAGGTGGAAGATATGAAAGGTCTGTGGAAAGGAACTGGTATAGTACCTAAGTACCTAAAATACTCTGGAGAGACTTACATTTTAGCCTAGTATTTTTAAACCTTTATTTTATAAAAAATATTTTATGTATTTATTTGAGAGACAGTGAGACAGAAAGAGGCAGATAAAGAGAATGGGCACGCCAGGGCCTCCAGCCACTGTAAATGAATTCCAGACACATGTGCCCCCTTGTGCATCTGGCTTTCCGTGGGCACTGAGGAATCAAACTGAGGTCCTTAGGCTTTGCAAGCAAGCACCTTAACCATTGAGCTATCGTCCAGCCCTAGCCTGGTGTTTTTTATTTGAATATTTTTTATTAATCTTTCATACATGTACATGTGGGGTTCAGTCCCCTTCATTTTTCCACCCTCTTCTTCTCTCTCTCCCATTGGTCTTCTTTGTCATTCTAGTTAGTTTTACTTCTATTTTCATTATATATGTGTGTGTGTGTGTGTATCTTTGTGGTATATTGACTTGGATTATCCAACCAACGGTATAAGTCATATGGCAGATTTATTTCTGGTTTTGAGAAACCTCTTTACTAACATCCATATGTGTGTGTACACATATATATTTATATATGTAATAATATATATATATGATTGTATGTATCTACATAAAATCTAGGTACCACAAATAAGAGAAGACACATGAGGTTTCTCTTTCTGAAACAGGATTCTTTTTAATTAATTTACTGAATATGATTATCTCTAGCTGCATCCATTTTCTTGCAAACCACAACTTCATTCTTCTTTATGAATGAAAAAACACATCATCCTGTTTTCATACGGCATTTTCTTTATTCATTCCTCTGTTGTTGGGCACTTACGTTAGTTCCATAGTTAAGCTGTTGTGAATAGTGTGTCAAAAAACACTGGTGTGCAAGTGTCTCTGTGGTACGTGGACTTGGGAGTCCTTCTGGATAAATATCCAACCAATGGTATAGCTCGGTCATGTGGCAGATAGACATCTGGTTTTGAGAAACCTCTGTTCTGACATCCATAGAGGCTGGACTCACATTCCCGCTGGCAGTCCATATGGATGTCAACTTGTCCTCATCCTCACCAGCATTTGTTATTTGTTCGCTTTGTGACTGTCATTCTGACTGGGGGAAGATGGAATCTCACAGCAAGTCAGATTCCCATTTCTCTGATAATTTTAGCCCACTCACATGATCTGTAGTCCTTTCCTCCTGAAACAGAATGGATTTCTTGGCTTCTGCATGTGTGATTCATCTGAGTTACACTAGCCAATGAAAGTGCATTCAGGTTGCCAAATTCCAACAGTAAGAAGGAACATACGGTGCTTGCTTTGCCATTGTGAGAAGAGATTTACAGGGGACTCTTCAGAGCTCTAGGATGAAGGGACATAGAGCAGACCGTGTCCAACCTTCAGAGAGGACCAGAGGCCTGTCACACTGACAAGCACAGTGGAGTTGCACAGGTACAACCAACCTGAGCATCATAGCCAAGTCACAAGAAGGAAAGGAGTGAGTTTGGAGGTGGGGTGTTACACAGAAATAATTGAATGATGCAATTCTTTCTGAAAAAAAAAAGTTTGTTTTCTGATTTAAAATGGCATTTGACTATCTGCTTTCAATTCTTGCTTTTTTAAAATTTTCTCACTGAAATATCAGTGAAAATATAGCAAGCAGTAAAAAAAACTCACACTGTATAACATAATCTATAAACCCACAAAGAGCAGATGTAATCCAAAGAAAATGCCACCTAAAATTTAATAACAACAGGGCTGAGCCCTGAAGAGCATTCCCTCTCTACAGCTTCTTCTCACTCTTAACTATGCTGTAATGGAGGGGGAATCATCATCTCTTCCTCTACCCACTACTCCCCAAGTGCCCCATAATTAAATGCCATTTTCTGCATACAGGATGAAGCTGTAATGCCCAGATACCATGGGAACAAGAGTATAAGGCATATGTGTTTGGGTAAATTGCATATTTAGAGCTGCTGGATCTTTATAAGATAAGCACCTTAGGCAAGAGCAGAGGGAAGGAGTCCCCTGGTAGACATGCATTCTAGAAACTGGAGATTTCTACAGGCAATGTTCAGGGTCCATTAGTGTGAGTGAGAGAGAAAAACACTACTCCAATAGAGAAAGAAAATCCTACAAGAGACAAGAATTTGAACTATCAGATTTGCATATGCAAATCTTTAAACATCTGTGATAAACTCAACCCCTGCACAGTGAACAGAAGTTGCAACCCAAAGATACACACACACATACACACACATATATAAAACTGAATCTTACACACACACACACACACACACACACACACACACACACACACATAAGTGCATCTTTCCTGATAGAAAATATAACAGAAAACTAGATTCTAGGTTAGGACAACAATATGTTATGAGATTACATAAGTATTTTCTCTTTGAATCACCAGTCTAATAGCTCTGAATCTCAAAGAATGATGGAAAGAACAATAAAAGGTTGTCTGAAGATTTTCATACACATTCTATGGCATGCAAGAATCCATTTGCACATCCACACATATACACGTCAGTAAATAAAAAAGAAATAGCAGCAAAATGAAGTGAGAGGAGAGATGTTGGAGAGGAAAGAGCTTATCTCATGATTGAAAACTCAATAAAATACATTGAAGGCAGCAAAAAACCAAAGCAATGTTAGAGAAATTGAATCCAGGATACAAAGGGCAAAACTGAGATACAGAGCAATCATTCTAAATCAGACCAAAAAGCAAATATAAATATAAATGAAAATCAAATATATAAATATGTGAAGCAGAATGTGATACCTCCTAAATACCTCTAAGATCGATAAGAATTGCAGAATAGACTATGTCAGAAATTCTAGACCCTTTAATGGTCAGCAATGTATATTTCCTTTTTCTGTGTATCATAGTCAGCCACACGCTGCTGGGATGAATCTACAAAACAGGAATAATTATGGGAGGAAAATATTTATTGAAGCTACAGATTCATAATGGTGAAAGAGGCTAGCCCCCTTTCACAGGTTCAAGCAGAGAGAGAAAGAATCCATCACCAACACCACACAAGAGCAACAGGCAGGGGGCAAAGGGACAGAAATTTCCTTCCCTTTATATAGCCTTAAGGTGGGGTCTTGCAACCCTTTCCCAGACTTGTTGACTCCCTAAGTCTCTAGAATTTTTCTGCCCTCCCAGGAAAGGATGTTCATTTCTAGCTTTTCTGAGCTTCCTTACATCTTGCCCCCTACTGAGAGGTTGCCTTCTTGTGAACACCCTCAGACCCACCCAAGATTACTAAAAAGGTCAAGCTGACAACAAAACCTAACCATCACACTGTGACACTCCCCAAGTAAACATGAATGCAGTTTCCCTATCTGTTCAGTCTGAGCCAATGGATGGCCTCAGTCATGTTGTCTGTGTCACATTGTGCCTGTACTGAATAAACCCATGCCTTCAGAGACCTTGTGCTTCTGTGTTTCCTCCAGGAACCCCACCCAGCTGCCATACAAGCAGGCAAGATGAGCCTCCAGGGAGAACAGAGCCCTTCCCCATGAGGCCAGCCTCTGGCCAACCAAGCAACCAAACACCAATGTGTTTGACCAGAAGAGCCTATAAGTGAATTTCAACCTTTCAACCCAGAGTGCTAAACCACAGAATTGGAAGCTAAGTTCCTACCTCAAAACAAGGGGTTTGTAAATTTTTGGTGTGTGTATATATGTGTGTGTGCGTTATATGCACATGGGTGTGTACAGTTGCATGTAATATATACATATGTGCAAAAGTCAAAGAAAGATGTCAGATGTCTTTTTCACCTTATTTCCCTGAGACAGTCTCTCACTGAACCTGGAATTTACCTTTTTTTTTCCTAATGTCACTGGCTAACCAGGAAGCCCCAGTGATTCTCCTGTCTCCATGCCCCTCAGCCCTAAGATTACAGACATGTGCAGATGACTGAATTTTCATTTGAGTGCTGGGGATTAAACTCAGGTTGTCATTCTTGCACAGCAAGTATACTTAGTTTCTGAGCAGGGTCCTTAGCCCCCTCCCCCAATGTTTTTCCAACTAAAAAAGAAAGTTACATGTACCTAAGATCACCATATAAGATTTTCATATATAAAAATCTTATAAAATAACTGAATCAAGCTATTTAGTGTATGCATAACCTCAGGTATGTTTCTGTTGCTGAGAGCACATAAAATCCATTTGAAGTCATATTCAAGTATGAAATATGTTATTAACTACAGTCACTGTGATGCATATTCGATGTCTTGAAACATTTCTCTTGTCTTAACTCAAAACATGGTTACTTTGACCAGCATTTTCTCCAACCCTCCACCCTCCAGAAGCCAGGAAGTCATTAACTTTGGATGTGACTTTGTAGACAGCAAGTGATAATGAATACATCCCCAGCCATTCTGCCTGTCATTCATGGGTCAAGCAAAGAATAACAATCATAGAGACAAACGGGGGCTTGAAAATGCATCATTCCTTTTAAGAAATCCTTTGAAAATAGACATGAAACAGCAGAAAAGATACAGCAAAACTTTACATCCAAGACAGAAGACATCGAAGTATAAAACTTAATAGAGATTAGTGATAGCAACTGATATAATTGGGTTACAATCTTATACATATGATCTCAGTGATACAAATAATAACAATGTGCTCAAGAATGCCTAGGATATAAAAATAGTAATGAAATTTCAAAAATGAATTAAATTGGAACGTTCTAAATTAATGGAAGAGGAAAAAAGGAATAAGCAAAAGGATGTCAAATTCATGTTTTAAAATATAAAGGTGACTTAGAAGACTCCAGACAGAGAGATTCGTGTTACGATGAGTCTGGAAAGACTTTTAAAAGATTAAAAATGTAGTGTTAACATAGAGTGGGGAGGTGGTTCAGAGGATACAGGGATCTCCTATAAAGCCTGAGTACCTGAGTTCAATCTCCAGACCTCAAGGCCAAGAAGCCAGGATCGAACTTGAGACATTTCTCCCTCGCAGAGACTAACTGGTGCATTCATGACCCCACAGTGAATACTGATATCTCCACTGAGGAGGGCCGTCAGTGCAATAGGGGGGAACTTAGAGTAGAAACTGGCTGACATCCTGGTCAAGATGATGGACTAGCAGCCACACCAGGACCCACCAGGATAAGGTTTGGGATTCCAGCCCAGATCCATGCCACTGCCCCACACTGTGACCTGTGGACAACCTAATTCCACCAACAGGACCTGGGATGATGGGGGACACCCAAGCAGGAGAGGAACCATTCCTAACTCACCGTTTAGAGCCCAAACAAAACCTTCAAGGAGTGGTGAGATGAGTAAAGGAGCTACCTCCACAGCAAGTCAGATAACCTTGAAAGGAACACAGAGACAGACACAGAGGATACCAAAAATAGTCCAAAGCAGAAATCCAGAGACTCGTAAGATCTCAACAATAAAGCAGATTTAAAATTCACCTGCCATGACCCAGAGAACTTTGTGGAAGAAGTGGAAGAAAGATTGTAAGAGCCATGGTGGCGGAGAATATCCAGAGACATTGCCCCAACAACAGCACACACACAAAAAAACAAGACACTGTATAATTTATAACCCCCATCTCATGGACTGTTTCAGCAATCCCACGAAGGAGAGCCCTCAGTGGGTTGAGGCCAGGGAGGAGGGAAATGGGGGTACCAACACAAGACTTGTGTCTAATTATTGACAATAAATAAATTTTCAAAGAAAGGGTATAACCTGATATAGATATGACCAATATGTAATGTATTCATAAGTAAAGTTAACAATCAATTTTAGAAAGAAAAAAAAAAGACAGGTTTCTGTAATCCCAGCTCTCTCACAGCAATATGGGAGGTGGAGGTAGGAGAGTTTTCCTGGAGGCTCACTATGAGAACAGCAGTCAACAACAACAACAGCAGCACGAAAAAAAGAAACCTGGCCTCAAACAGAGGTTGAAGGTAAGGACTAACCAAAGAGTCATCCTCTGACCTCCATACATAGGCTGTGGTATTTGTGCCCCTGAATTCCCATCACACTCACACACACACACACACACACACACACACACACACACACACACACACAAATGAAAAAACTAGACTGCAATCAAAATATGCAACCTAGGGCTGGAGAGATGGCTTAGCACTTAAGGTGTTTGCCTACAAAGCTTAAGGACCCAAGTTCAATTCCCCAGTACACGTAAAGCCAGATGCAAAAGGTAGCATATGTGTTTGGAGTTCATTTGCAGTGGCTGGAACTCTGGTGCTCTCTCTCTCTCTCTCTCTCTCTCTCTCTCTCTCTCTCTCTCTCTTTCTCTTTTTCTCTCTGCCTCTTTCTCTCTCACACTCTCTCAAGTAAGTAAACAAATTATTTTTAGAAAATATGCAACCCACAAGAGAGAAGAAAAGAATAGCAATGAACATGAAATCCACAGAGCAAAAGACAGACACAACAACCAGAATACATGTACATCAACAGCCAAATCAGATCAGAATGATAGAAATGGAAGCAAATACATCACTTATTGTGATGAACATAAAAGGGATAAAATTTTATATTAAACATGATTGCTATAAAAACAATCCAATTAAGCAAAAAGCCTAGAGTTGAAAAAATATGTCAGGCAAAATACAAATAAACAGAAAGCTACAATTGGAGCAATAAAATAAGATAAAGCTGAATTCTAGGCAAATATACTAAAAGGAATTTTTAATGATTTTGTAATGATAGAGAAGAAAAATTAAAGCCACATTATAAATTTCCATGAATACACAGCAACCAAATCATTGCTTCAATATAGAAAACTTAAAAGTAGCAGAAATCAAGTAAACAGTGTTAAAAGAGGTCTTACACCCCCTACCCCATGGACTGATATAGACTGCCCACAGAGGAGGATATCCAACTGACTGGCAATAGGGAAGAGGGAAATAGGGGAAGTGGAGACATCAACACATTATTCCCTTATTAAGTGTATCTAATTATGAATAATAAAATTTTAAAAAGAGGTCTTACAGTGATGATGACTGTTAAAATTGGTCCTAACAAATATAGACAAAACTGAAGATCCTGTGTTTGCTAATCTTTTCAGAATGGTGTGCTCCTTCTAGAATCTCATGAAAGCTCTCTCCTTACTCAGAATTGTGGGCAGATTGCTTGATGCAAGTCAGAGGCCCTGAAGGCCATTCATAAACTTTCTTGTGGCCCCCTATAATTTCAAAAGACTAGGTAAAAGAATTCGACCAAAATAATTAATAAAGCTTGACTTAGTAATTACTAAGCTTTAACTCTATGGAGAATAGATTTCTAAAGACCATGGTTCATTCACATAATTCCATTATATATTAGGACCACAAAGGCAGTCTAGAAATCTAAGAAGTTACAGTCAGCAATCTCTAATAGCAATGCAAGAAAATTAGAGATTAGTAAAACAGAGCAACCTTAAAAATTAAGCTACTTTAAATGTCTAAAACTCATTCTCCAAAAATAACTATTTGGCCAGAAATAAAAAAAAGAAAGAAAGAAAGAAAGAAAGAAAGAAAGAAAGAAAGAAAGAAAGAAAGAAAGAAAGAAAGAAAGAAAGAAAGAAAGAAAGAAAGAAAGAAAATGACCAGTAGAAAAAAAATCAGTGAAAATAAGACCACCGATTATATCTTACAAATGTATGATTGACACACATTTCAGTTGCAGGAGACAAAGAAATGAGCTGGATGTGAGCTGAAAGCTTCCTCCCTGCCAGCTACCTTGTTTCATACCAGAAGGTTCTATGCAAGCCACTGGGGAGGAAAGTCATCAACAGTCTTACCCAGCTATGGACCCTGATGTTCCACAATAACCTGTGCAAGATGTGCCCACTGATGCAATAGTGGCAAGAATGTTATGGGGGTAACCAACCACTTGCTGATTGAATTTGAGGCTGTTTCCACAGAAGACAATTCATACCTAGTGCTGTAAATCTGGCCCAAAGCCTATGGCTAGGGACATAGTCGCTCAGGGGAAATCAATTACTGTGGCTATGTTAAACCAATAGCACGTAAAACTGCCTTCTAAATATCTTTATTTGTTCCCATAGATTAATACTGCTTTAAGCCTCAACCACAGAAGTTTCTGGGCAGAGGTTAACACACAGAGGCATAGCTGGAAAAATATCCAAGAATAAATGACCACTGTGTGCTCAGCTTCAAATAGGACATCTAAACACCACCACCACCACCACCACCCTCCCCCCACACATAAAGGCTCAGGAAACCTTGCAGAAGTGGAGGCAGAAAGAATGTAAGAGAGGGAGGATGGAGAGAAGGATTGAATAATGCTATTTTCTGGATAAGATATGCTCATTACACTCGTGAATTCACAGCAGCTGTGGCTTCTAGTACATGAGTGAGCTTGTCAATATTTCACCCTCTAGGGCGGAAAGATTGTAAGAGCCATGGTGGGGGAGAACTCCCAGAGAAATTGCCCTCCTCAGTAACATCATACTAAGGCAGGTGGAACCAGGCTGACTCCTAGGCTATCCATAATCCCTTATCCCATGGACTGATCCAGACTGCCCACGGAGGAGGATATCCAACTGATTGGGGATGGGGAAAAGGGGCATTGGGGAAATGAGGATAACAACTCATTATTTGTTCATTAAATGTATCTCATAATGGATAATAAAAATGGTTTGCCCACTAAATAATGTAACTCATTATGGACAATAAATATTAAATT
>PVHP010008123.1:0-54182 GCA_004024765.1 Zapus hudsonius | reverse complement strand
TGTGTGTGTGTGTGTGTGTGTGTGTGTGTGTGTGTGTGTGTGTGTTCTGGATCAGCAGAACCCAACACATCATACCCCTAAATCCCTTCCTTTTACAAATGTTTAAAGGATTATTCAAAGTCAAAGATTCCATGCCCTTCACTTACATGTTGCCTGTGCTTTTCCCATGTAATACTTATTCTTTGAGTGTTACTTTGTTGTTCAATATAAACACCCATGAGTGCCTGTCAGTGAAAGTGACAAATAAATATCAAAGAAGCTGTAAGAGCAGAAGCAGTGGTGCCCTGATTTAGACAACTCCAAGGGTCATTTTTTTTTCTTTCAGCCTCTGCTTTAGAAATCAACTAACCCATCTTAGTCCAATGAATTCAAGAACTATAATTCAAGGGCTGAGATCCACAATTGGGAAATTTTTATACCAATCTCAAATACTTTCTGTGCTTCAGGTATTAAAAGATGGGAGTGTGATGAATTTAAGAGGAAAATAAGCACCATTACTCTTCTATTTGTGGTTATAACCTATAATTTGAATACAGGAACACCAGCACCTTTGGAGGTAATGAATCTTTGGACCTTCAAGGAAGATATGCAGTGGTCTTCAGAAGAAGATAATACTGGCTGAGTGAGTTAACATTGATTGAGCACCCAATCAATCAAGATCAAGGAAAGCATAATGTAGGTTCATCTTTTTAAAATTAAGTTTACTGAGATTTGCTGTGAGAAATAAATTGAAAGAGTATCCAAATTTATTCACTCAGACTCCTGAAATGTCACTGTATGCCAGTCATCACTGCCTCGAGTCAAGATTTCAGCACCCACTTTCAGGGCCACCAGCCATTCTCCTATCCCCTCTTCCCTGCACTCAGAGAGGTCTAAGTCTCTCTATGAGCCAGGGTTTGGGGATCATTTCATGATTTGTTACCTCCAATGATTGCTGTCATTCTCGAGCCAAAGGTCCTCATCTTCTCCCATTTCACCCCTATAAACATAAAGCTTCTTAATCTTCCTGTGAATTATAATTTTATAACTGCATACTTATATATAGATCTCCTTTTCTAGAATTATATACTTGCTATGTTAAAGCTAAAAAAATCTAATTTGTTTTTATAATTCTCAACTTTCTGTGATGTAGTCTTTGATTCTGTTTCCCCAAAGTTTCTCTCATCTATAAGTAATATTGTCTTGTCTGTCTACCTATTATCTATCTATCTCTCATCCAGTACCTATCTATCTCATATATCTAGCCATCTTCTAGCTACTATTTGCATAAAATAATAGGTATAATAATAACATTTCATGCATGTAAATGACTACATTGATCATTTCTTCCTCCCTTTATTTTTTTCTGCCATCTTCCTTGCTTCCTAGCATTGGTTTGAAATTGTCTCATCACCCCATTGACTATAAGTTTTGGAATAAGGATCCACAATGTATTATGCATATTTAAAGTATCTTTCAATTTTTATTCTTAAGTTATTGCTATTCTAACATTCCATATATTATAAGTAAACAATAATCTTTTAAAATATTTTTAATTACTTCTTTGCAAGCAGAGTGAGATGCAGAAAAGAGAGACAGAAAGAATGGCCCAGCTAGGGCCACAAAGAGGTAAAAACAAATTTAAGATGTATATACCACTTTGTGTATTTGGGTACTTTACTTGGATACTGTGGAATTGAACCCTAGGTCATTAGGCTTTGTAGGCAAGCACCTTAACCACTGAGAAATCTCTCTGGGCCCTAAAACAATAATCTTTAAATGTTCAGTGTTTCTAGCTTTGTTGAATCATAAGAGGAAAGTAAAATGTTGACTAGAATTAGCCTCAAACTAATTTCTATTCCACATTCTCTGTGTAACTTCAGACAAATTTCTTGACCTGTTCACGTTTAGGCTTATTATCTGTACAATGCAATAATAATAATAATAATAATAATAATAATAATAATAGCTTATTATGAGGACTGCATGAAATAAAGATTCTAATGCATTTGGCTCAATTCCTGGCTACAATAGCTTATGATAAATTATTTATATTGAGACCATGGCTGTTAATTACTTTTTCATACTGAGCAAAGATTAACATCCATAAACTTTATTTTTGCCCACATATGAAAATAAAAAATGAGATTTCCCCCCATTTTTCCTCTTGATGACATTTAAGTAATTATGAAATATAATATGATATTATACTTAAAATTATAAAAACCATACAATTGTTAATAGTGATTATTACTTTTTTCAGAGTTTAGGTCTCTCAAAAAGGGATGAAGATCTAAATTTTTGAGTAAAATGAGGACTGACTATTCACAAGAACTGAGAATGCTGCTATGGTTGATTCCATGTTACATAAATTTAAGAATTGCAGAAAAGATTGATACCATTAAAGGTTTCTTCTTAATCATGGCTTATCTGTTGTTGCATTATTCTCTTGTCTCAGTAACTACTGCCTATAGAGGTAGAATTACAGGTAGAATTATCGGCTATTTTTCTCTGTCAAAATATATGTTTATACCCTCATAATCAGTCTTCTCTGAAGTGACAGTTTGATTCAGGGATGTTTCTGACATTTGTCACTCAAGATTTAATAGCAACCATTTCTTAATATCTTGTTTGGGTCATTTTAAAAATCTTTCCTAATACAAAGTAGAGAGTAAAACACTTTTTTTAAACAATTGCAAAGGTTTCTCAAACATTTAGCAATAATGCTGATAGTGAAGATATTAAGCTGTAAATATCTACTTAAAGCTGTATCTCCTAAGGGACCCGTAGCAGTCCATGAAACACCAGACATTTTATCCATGAAGGCTTTGCTAACCACTGTGGGATGTCATCTCTCGCTTCTCTTATTAAGCCTACAGAACATTCTGCTTAGTTTCTTTCTTAATCGAACAGCTTATAATATAATTGGAACAGCTCCAGTTGTGCCTTCTGCTGGTTGATTTTCTTGCCCAAACATCTTAAAAATGATAAGCTCGTTTCTTTATGTGTGAAATGAGTATGATTATGGCCCTGTACATCCAAAGAAATTCATGTGGTTCAAATAATATAGTGAAATTAAACATAATTTACAAAATGTAATGGGATAGAGATGTGGCTGTGTAGTAGTAGTTCATCTACCTACTTATCATATGCAAGGCTTGGTTTTGATACTAAAAATCAAGGTGGAGGAGGACCAATAATTTACAAAATGAAAATGATTGTTTGGATATTATCTAACTTGATATTTAACAGTTTTCAGTCTTTGTCTCTTATTACAATATTTTATACACTGTCTCTAGAAATTCGTTTCATCTTACCCTCAATTTCACAAGTGATAAGCCAGTTCATAAATTCATGTTTTTATAGCATCTCTATGAGCATGAAGTAAATGTACACACATAATTTTGGATAATCTAAAATTTATCAAGTTTCATACCACCAGATGTTAGCTCATCAGTTTCTGTCCTTATGTGTCTCTTTATTCTTTTTAATGTTTTATTTATTTATTTGAGAGAGAGAGAGAACAAGAGAGAGAGGCATACAGAGAGAGAATGGGCCTCCAGCCACTGCAAACTAACTCCAGACACATGCACCACGTTGTGTATCTGGCTTTACATGGATACTGGGGTATCAAATTCTGGTCCTTCTGCTTTGAAGGCAAGTGCCTTAACCTCTAAGCCGTCTCTCCAGCCTCTGTCTCTTCATTCTTTCCCAACCCCATTGAGTAGGATTTCAACCACATTGTTACCATAGCCAGTTGTACTTAATTTTTGATTCTTCATTATTCCCTCTACTAAATTTGGTCAAACATCCCTTAATTTGAACTGCTCACCCAGCCCTGGGTCCATATAACAGCCATTCAATTCATTTCTCTAATCTCTAAAATGTCACTCTCCAGTACTATCCCCATATCTTATGAATTTTTTTAAAGAGCCTTTTGTGCCTAAAGCCTGGAAACCAACATCCATTGTTCCCAGGGAACTCTCTAGACTCAGTCATGGTTGAGAAATCCATGCTAAATTCAATGCACCCACCGTCCACTTTGGCCACCTGTTAAAGCATAGCTTCTGATGCAGTTTGCCTGAAGACTAGGATGTCATGAAGTCCTAGGACCTCACTGAGACAGAGGAGACTTCCCATGGGAAGTTGCAGGAGCCACACACCATCTGAAGAGTACTAGTGTCAGGTCTATAGTTAGGTGACCCTGAGAGTTAGTATTTCCCTAAACGATACACTTTTAGTGACTCACTGGCAGCTTCCCAGGGGAAATCCATATGTCTATGCTAGGTTCATTAGTGAGAAAGCAATTCTTTGGGGATATGCTAGACTTTGCGTCACTGTGGTAAAATACTGAGCATAACCAACTTAAAGAGCTAAAGGTTTATTTTGCCTAACCTCTTCAGAAGTATCAGGCCAGAGTTTTTGGCTCTGGGATGTGAGACCTGCAAGTGAAGAGGAACAAGAGAGGAGGAAAGGTCCAGAAACAAAATACAGCCATGTACCAAGTACCTAGTAACCTACTCCCTCTAGCAAGGCTCTCCCTCCCAAAGTTCTCACAAACTCCCAAGATATTAGCACCAGATTAAACCCATTGATCAACCATATAAGCCTACAGGCTACATTCCATAGTCAATCCAAAACCACTGTCATCATCTACTATCTACCTTCATCCCTTAGAATTCTTCAGGTCTAATTTTACCTTCTAGCCTACCAAAACATCTAGATTTAAAAAAATAATTATTAATTTTACTGTATGAACATAATGTTTTGGAGATATTCCATTCAGGTTATAACCCCTTTTCCACACACCTATTTCACTGAGGGCCCTCCTCAGTGGGGTTATTGGTATTCAGTATGGGGTCAAGATCTATCAAATAGATCAAATAAAAAATAGCCAACTGCATAGTACAAGATGAGCCAGCTCTATCACATCTGCCAGGGACCAAGAGACATTACAGAGGAAGTGGAAATTTAAGCACTAGTGCATATTCACTCCTACCCTGATAAACAGCTCCAGAGAAATGGAGAAAGACACTGAGGGCACTGGAACTCATCAGAGTAGAAATTCAGAGATTTCAGAAAGCTTAGCACTAAAGTAGACTTATAATACACCCTTCAAACCTCATAGAACATTGTGAAAGAGGAAGCAGAAAGATTGTAAGAGCCACAAGGTGGGAACAAGTATTGTGAGGCATTGCCCTCCACCCCACCCCACCCCCACTCATAGATTTTTTTTGTAAAAAAAAATTATTTCTGTGTATATGTCACTTCTTTGTCCTGAAGTGATTTACACTCCTTAATGATTTTTCTTTTGACCATGACATGCTCACAGTTTCTATAGGAACCATTTCTGACTTAAAAGCATGGCTTGAAATGTATCTAGCCATCTTCTTTTCCTCCACAACACATTTATGTTTCCCACTTTCACATTAATATACTGCCGTACTGAGAGAATAATTTTCTATTTTTTGTGTATCTACCAAAGAAATGTAGATTAAAAAAGAGTTGGTTTATTATTTCAGACAAGGAACAAGTATTTTTCTTAGCAAAGGATATAAATTTAACATGTTTGAAAAATAGTTAAGAATAATTAAATGTGAAATTATATTTTTGCTATCTTCTTAAAATCTACCTTAAATCTATTAGAAATATATTTACTTATAAAACAGTGTTTCCTTCCACCACTGTATTTATATTCAATAAAATGATTTCATATCAATTTAAGACAATAATTTACACTTACTAAAGGTATTAAATAAGCAATTATTAATTATGTGAATGCTAGGTCCTATGAATTCAGTAATGACCAACAATAAAGTCCTTATTTTCACAATTGCAGTGAATGCATTTCAAACTTAATCGCACGCACATGTTTAAAAAGCAAGTAAATTACCACTGGTAAATAATTTCCCCAGGTGTCTTACCCTCAGTTTGCAAGGTGATCATGGCTCTGCTTACTAACACCTCAAATTACTGTGTGGAGTGAATGACGTCAGCTCACTCAGGCCATATGCCTTACTACTAGTGGACTGCAAACATTAGATCTACATGGCTGTCACGACATCATGCTACCCTCCTTAAGGTAAAAAAAATTGCTTTATTTATTTATTTTTTATTTTATTTTAGAATGGAGCCTTGGAACTCAAGGCTCAGGAGGCAGATCAGCAAAGCAGGAAGCCAGGGAGATGGCTGAGACGACCAGGAACATGTTCAGTAGCAGCACCAGGTCAGAGAAAAGACAGCCACCCTCTCACAGTCTAATGCATATCGACAGGGGTGTGATACAAGGGCCATTGGGGCCTGTCTTCAATGTTAATTAACCTTTCTCACCCTTACATGCAACAGACAGTAGCAATTCTCTTACTCCAAGAAGGAGACCTAATTAGAACAGATGGAGAGAATACAGATGAAAGAAATAGAGAAATTATTCCAACCAAAAGATGGCTCCTGTCCAGGCATTATGTTTGGTGGTCATGGGTGAAAGTGTTATTTACTCATTTTGTCTTTAGTTCTTTCTCAAAAGTCTCTGAATGAAAGCAGATGTTAAGTCTAGGTGGTCAGGGATTCAGCAGCTATAAAAATATCATACCTCTTAGCTTATTTTGTATTTCCAAAGCCACATAGTTTCTGGAATATTAAGGATGTATTAAATGCTTATGTACCTTACTTCTTGCAAGACTATAAAGGTCAAAGCAATCAGGCTGCTAATATTGTCAATTGGACCTTGAATTTTAGAGTAATAAAAGCCTAAAACTACATAATTTTAATGAAAAGAAAACTGGAACTAGATCCCCAGTCTATGCTTATTTATTACAAAATACTGTCTTGGTCCATTCTACCAACACTAAATTTCATTTGCAAAATTATGAGAGATGTAATGACCAGTACCTGTGTAATAGGAAAGCTGAGGATTAGAACTTAAAGAATACCCAGCTAATTACAATGCACCTCAGAACTTAAAAAGTTCACAAAGTCTTGTCTATAAAATTAACGAATTAAAATTATAGAGCACAGAGGATAAGTTTTAGTGGGAGACTTTATTCAAAAGAATATGGAAAGTTACAGAGATCTCTAGCCCCTAGCATGGAGAGAATACATGGGAGAGGTTTCAGCAAAATCTGTGCTGGCCATCCAAACAAGCAGAAGAAGGAAAGATGTCAGAGGGCTCAGATCATGAGAAGGAAAGGTTCAAGTGGGAAGAACTCCAAGCCCCCCTCACCACAGCCAATAGCTGTGGTGGTGGTGGTGGTGGTGACGGGGGTTACCCAATTCTGGAAATTCAGAGGTCCTTCTGCTGGTCTGCCATGTGAGGAAGAAAAGAGAACAAACTTCCTGTCCCAGGCGACTTACATGACCTGGGATAGGTAAGTCAGAGAGATAGCTGGTTGGTCTATCTTTGACCAATCAGTTTCAGAATTTAGGTTTGAACTCTAGTTAGAGACATCTCCCACTCAAAGGGAAGGGGTCAGGCATGGAATCTGTGGAACCTGCTTGAAAGTACGAGTGACCTGTCACACCTGAAGCACTTTCGATGTAACTATAGAGAAATATGTAGCAGCTCAACCTAATTCCATTGAAAACACATTGCAAACTAAGCTGTATCAAATTCAGTCCTTATGTAGGCCATTTAGCAGGAGGTGTTGGGCATCCTGGGTGGATGGGAGAATGGTTGATGTGGAGTGATGGTATGCACAATTCCTCATACTTCAATTTAAGGAGGTGAAGAGATTCTTGCAGGAAAAGCGTTCCCTGGGAAATATGATACCTCTCTATACACTTATTATAAGAACCAATAGTTGCTATTTTATGCAAAAATTTTTAAAAGGGTAAGCAAAATGAAAATTCCAATAAAAGCCCTTCCTTGTGGTATTGTGTGCATCATTCAAAATGTATTGGATTCCAATACATGAAACTCTGTGAGCCTGTTGGTCTGCTAAGGAACTGTGTAAAGTGATATTTTTCGAAAACTCCATTCTTCTGAAAAGCATCCCTGCTTACAAGAGCAAGCGAGGAGGACATCATGCTGTGTAATGTGTCTACTCCACTGGACAAAGGTAATTAGCAGTCAAGAGGGGGCACTTGGCCCAAGAAAAGAAGAATTGCAAGATTATGTTGGACCCCCCCCCCCAAGTGATTGAGTGTCTCTTACAATTTTCTATAGGATAAAGTCTGGATGTCCATGGTCATATTTTATATCATGTGGAGAGAATTAGCTTAACATGAAGAAAATATTCAGAAGAGTTGGATTAATAGCTGCTCCTAGTAGAATTTGCATAACTAGGGCCACTGTATATAAGCTCTTCCACATGCTCCCCTTCCATACAGTTTTTGTTACTTAAAACTTTCTAGATTAGCATCTCTTAAGTTTTTTTTTTCATTTGCTTACTTTCTTAAATATTACCCTTGTAAACTAAAATTCTATAAAAAAGAAATCAGAGAACATTTTACACTAACTTTTATTCAAATTATCACTGTTCAAATGGAAGAAAAAAAAACTTGGCAGAAAATGACAATTCTTTATTCCCTTTTAAGAAACCTTGTTTATCCTAGGACACAGTATTTTGATTTTTGTTGCTATTTGGTTGTTTGCTTGAATGATGCTAAATAAATTCTTGGGTGTTGTGACAGTTTGTTTTAAATGTTCTTCAGCCCATTTAGATAGTTTGCTCAAGGCTGATGCTGTATTTCACATTCATCCAGTCAATCAGTTGATCAGTCAATCTATCTATCTACCTAACTACCTACCTATCATCTGTTTTTTTTGAAGTCTTCCTACATTGCCTAGGCTGCTCTACAACTCTTGCCTGAAGCCTTACTCCTCACTCTGCCTCTTGAGTAGCTGGGTTCATACATGCCAGCAACTGAAGTTGGCTGGTGCTATGTTTTATTGGACCAGACACCTTTATAGAGCAACTGCTGAGGTCATATTGATTTCTTTAATCTCTTAGAGTTCCTAAGAGTCAGACTTAATTGCCATCTTTGTATTATCTGCCAGCACACCTTTGACCTTGGCATTTTTATTGTGGGGTGAAAGGCTAATTCCAAAGAAATGATCAGACTTTCCTTTCTGGCAAATTATAATCTCCAGGGTTGTGATAGATATACCATATAAAGGATACTATTATAAAGAGTAAACTCTGCTCCTTTCCCCAAAGAAACCAGAATTTTCCTGCTTGTCTTAAGTCTTAATCATCCATCCAAAAGTTTTCCTAAGCCATAACTCCTGCAGCTTGGCCTACCTTGACTTCTACTATTTTAATATAAATAATATTTAATTTTATTTATCATTATCTTTTCCATATCACAGATTTCAGAAATCTACACATAGCACATGTGTGTAGCATATGTTAATATCATAAAAACATTAACACAAACATTTGCTTTCAGGTATGAGCTAGAGAGTTGGAACTCAGCAAGAACCCAGAGCTGGTTATAACTCTGATATTAACCCACATCCTTACCTAGAGTAATGACTTCCTTAGACAAACTAGGTTGTTCCTAGATCCTATACCATATTTTAGTTTCGTATTACTCTGTAGAAACTATGCAAGGCTTGAAATTAAATTCAACATGGTTAGTATGACACTATTTGTTTGTGATCATTTGTCTTCATGTTTTCATCCATATGTGCAGGTCTCCACACTCAGCAAGACAGCTAATTATGTATAACTTCTCTACATGGTAAAGGGCAGGCTGAGATTAAATCCAAATCTTTCAGCTTCTAGCTCAATGTACTGTTTATCACCTCAGGCTCTGCCTCAGCTCCACCAACACATGTGGAAACATATGTCCACAGTCACCCACACAGACTTTCTAGATTGCTTTCATTGTGAGTTTCCACATATCAGACTCTTCCCAGCAAAGTTAATCCTTTCCAGTGAGGCTCAAGGTTTCATGACTGTTTTAGGCTACACACAACTTTGATTGAAATAGCATTAGGAAGGAGACAGCTTTGAATAAAACTGGCTTTAATAGGCCCAAATAATTTAGCTTCAATTCAAGGGTATGTTGTACAACCTAACAAATCAGCAATTAGGTATGGAGGATAGATTCTAGCTGGTACACCTCAAGCACCAGAATAAGAAGGTGTTGTATCTACTCTGGATTTGGTCACAGCTCCTCAGATGGCTGCAAGTGACTTCTATCCCTAGACTGATTTCCTTCTGTTTAAGACTAGACTTTTCCCGATAGTCTTACATGTGCGTTCTCAGAAAACTTAGATTCTTTTTCAGGGTCACATAAGTCCTGGAAAAAAAAATTAAAACCCAGTAGATATTAGAGTGTATCTCTCCATTTCCCTTTCCCTTTCCTTTAAAGAGCAATCCCACCTGGGAACACTGGGGACATATCACACACACACACACACACACACACACACACACACACACACACACACACACACTTATCATGTCATTTCGCTAAGTCTGACTGAACTTGGCCACTGAGATTCCTCATTGTGAGCTTACAAATTCGGAATTACCATCTCTCTGTCAAATCCACTTCTCAAGTAAGTAGCTCCAGGCTCAGTGAAAGGCATGTCTTTTTTCTCATTTTTTTTCCTTGGTGGTAAGCAATAAAATTTGAATTATATTTAACATGTTTCCTTCTTCAAGGTGTAGAACACACTTATTCACCACACTATCCCAATACTGATATGATGATTTAAAATTTTATATACATTTGTATCTTAACTTCAAGTTATTCTTTTATAATCCTTATTCAGAGATGCCCCATATTGAATTGTGAGGTAACTTAAAAAAATATCAGAGTATATCTCTCACCATACATAAACATTTTGGAGTTGTTCTCTACATCTTTTTCTTTTCACACATCATATTTTCATTTTTTTAAATGGCACTTATCACACACACACACACACACACACACACACACACACACACACACACACCACAACTTGATTTTGGGAATCTAACATTTTTGGAAAAGATAACAAGGTTCCCTATCATCGATGTATCTATGTATTTTATCCCAAGTATCTTTCTAATCCTAATAATTCTCCTTAAAATTTTGTTTCTTCCCTGTACCATAAACATACATAATTTAGATATAAATAGAGGTAGACTAACTTGCATTTTCAACCCTTAAATTTAGTAAAACACTTGAGTTTTACAAATCCAAAGTGGATTTTATAGCCCCCACCCAAAACTTCCTCTACTAGGATCTACGGATGATTAAACAACATGAATGAAAGGTCACATTAGAAAAAAAAAAAAACTTCCAGTAAAGTCTGAAGCCTTTAGAAAGTGCCCTGTGGTCCATGAGGACACATTTCATAGTTTCCTCTATGTAATTTTGCAGGTCCTGTCAAAATCACAGTTAGAAAATATCAAAACATTACATGACCTGAGGCAGTTCTACTGTATCTCCTATATTTCTGTGACCTCATCAAAATACATTATATCTTTCAAACAATCCTCCTGAAAATCCAAAGTCTTGGTTATTAATTCCTTTATATATTTATCAGTTATATATTATCTTCTCCAACTATATCACTCTGTGATTTCAGACCCATATTTTAAAATTGATTTTGACTATTTGCCTTTGATATTTTCATACACATATACTACATGCTAATTATATGCACCCCACATTGTCCTTCCAGGCCTATTGTACCCCTTCCTCCCAGCACTTATCAATGGTTATGCCATGGAAGAGAATGACTCCCCCCTTCCTCAATAACTATGAACTGTCATCAACTCATCAGGTAGAAGAATGAACTCATGAACACCTTCTCCATCCATAGAATATGGACTGTCTCCATCATGTACAGGTTCTTAGAGGAAAGCATGATGCAGTGAAGTCAGGACCTCAATGACCTTCTGTGGATGGATGACAGCAGCATTTATATCCATCATTCAGGACATACAGTATTTTCCTCCTGTCTTCTCTGATGTTCCCTTAGCTCTGTGCAGGCCAAACATTCATCGGTTACTTATTTTCAGCACTATGACTAATTGGAGTATGAATTAGCTATCTCCCACTATGGTTGTGAGCGTAATTCTTCTCTCAGTATAAAGACAAACATTTAGAAGCAAGTGTGACAACATATCTATTTAGCAGAACAACAACAGCAGGCTGTCCTCTATGGCCCAACAGTCTCTGTAGCCAGGAGCTTTTGACCTGGCTGTCAGAACCAAGTGTGAATTCCCCCCTGTGGAGCAGGCCTCAAATCCAATCAGAAGTAGTTATTACTCCACATGACAGTCAAGTCGTTATTTCACCAAGGGTATATTTTGCCTGGTGGGTCAAAACAGAAAAGTGCTTGTGAGGATGGGAGTGGGGGGAAAGAACCCTCATTCACTGCTGGTATGACTGTATGGCAAAGAGGGAAATCAGTGTGGAGGTTTGTCAGGAGCTAAAAACTGCACTACCATATGACCCAGTTATACCACTACTGGGCTGGTAACCAAAGAACTGTATAGTGTACTGTTATGTAAGACACATTTTTCCTGAGGAACCTGTAATATATCTAGAGATATTTTCATCTCCGTGTTCAACACTGCTGTATTCACAATAGCTAGGAAAGAAAACGAGTCTAGCTGTTCATAAACTGATGAATGGGTAATAAAACTGTTGTATATACATATAATGGAATTTTATTTGGCAATAAAACTTGGATGGACCTGGAAGATCTTATGTTGGGTGAGGTAACTCAGTCTCAGAAATACAAGTTCCATATGTTCTATCTCATATGTGGATCCTTGCTTTGAGTTTCCAGTGCATCTGGAGAGTCTGAAGATATCAGAAAGTTAGAAAAGGCTCCATTAATTCTACCACACAGATCATTATTTTTAATGTCTTATCATAAATAATAGTTGTGTGTTCTTGTGTGTGTGCTCACGCATATGGAAGGCAGTAGAAAAGAGCAGATATCTTTATGCATTCAGTAATTATGCATACAACATTTCTGAGACAGGCTTTCTTATTTTCCTAGAGCTCACCAAGGAGGCTAGACTAGCTGGCCAGGGAATCCCAGAGATCCACCTGTCTCCACCTCACCTCCTCAGCACTGGAATTACAAGTGTGCCATCACATCCATATGTTTTTATATAAGCTCTGCAATGGGACAAAGCTAAGTACTCATGTTTATAAGGCTAGTGCTTTACTGGTTGAGCCATCTGATAATATTAGTATATTTAAGAGAAAGATTTACTACAGAGAATTGATTATGTAGATATTGGTGAGAAGAGACACTTTTCAGGAAAGGAGGCAAAGACACAGAAAAGGAGAGGAAGAGAGAAGAGAAGGGAAAAGACAGAAAGGAAATCAGAGAAGAACATAGTTAAAAACTTCAGGAATAAAAAAATATTGTATAAGGCTGGAAGAGCAAAAATAAAACATTCAGTACACAGGGCAGAACACTCTGGCTTCTAAAGAATGGACACATGGATAGCTCACAGTATGACCTCTCAGAAAACTGTACCTGGATAGCTCCTACTATTACCTCTCAGAGAGCTGTACCTGGAGGTCTCCCACTATGACCTCTCAGAGAGCTGTACCTGGAGAGCTCCCACTATGACCTATCAGAGAGGTGTACCTACCTGGATAACTCCAAATATCCCCTCTCAGAGAGGTGTACCTGGAGAGCTCCCACTATGACCTCTCAGAGAGCTGTACCTGGAAAGGCCCCCCCCCCCCCGTGGCCTCTCAGAGAGCTGTACCTGGAATAATCCCACTATGACCTCTCAGAGAGCTGAACCTGGAAAACTTCCACTGTGTTATCTGAGAAAGGTGTACCTGGAAAGCTCCCACTGACCTTTGTGTAAGCTGAAGTACTCTCATTATGACCTCTGAGATAGGTACCTACTGTCAGCTCCCACTATGCTCTCTGATATAGGTATACCTGGATAACTCCTACTATTAGCTCTGAGAAAAGTGTTCTAGGAAAGACCACACTATGACCCATGAGAAAAGTGTATCTAAAAAGCTCCCACTATGATATTTATGAAAGTTGAACTTTGACATCTCCCTCTATAACCTCTGAAATCTTATACCTGGACAATTCACACAATGACCCCTGAGAAACGTATACCTAAGAAGCTCCTACTATGATTTCTGTGAAAGTTGTACCTTGATACCACACACTATAACCTCCAACAAAGTATACCTGGACAGCTCTCACTATGACCTTTGAGAAGGTTATAAGAAGCTGGAATCTACAAACAGCTGTGTTCCCAGCATAATATAACACAGTATGTAATTTCTAGCAAGATTCTTAAAAGATGCTGAGGACTCTGCTAGTCATCTGTCTTTTCCTTGTGGTCCTTAGTGTAGAAACTTCCAGGCATTGATTTACCTAAAAGATTAGTGTTTTCAGAGGTCCCATACCAGCCTCAAAACAAGACTAGAAGATGAATCTAGAACTGAAAGATGCAAAATTTTCCCATTGAAAAGCTCACAGGTCTTTATGAATTCTCTCTGATGTGGTGATAGAAAGTCCTAGTATCATTTTCTGTTGACCTACCCCAGGTCCAAAGTTCACCATTATTAGTCCAAATTATTCATGCAGATTGCAAAGATATCACCATCTTTTCCTTTCCTCCTACCTATCCACCACACCCATACTCCAGTTGTTTTTTTTTTTTTTAACATACAGGGTCATTTTTATAATCTGCCTGAAAAACCTTTCTAAATCTCTTATGAATCCTTTTCTGTAATGACACATTTTTCCTGAGGAACCTGAAATAAACTTCATTCCATCTCTATTTATAGAAGTCTTCTGAAAAATTTTATCACATCTGCAAAGGAAAAAAAATGTTTTTTTTTTCTTTTGGTTAAGTTAGAATTTTCTTTTCTGCTTTTCAATGCTCAGTGACTATCTACCATGTGCTGGGCATTAAAATAGGCATATGTAAATCTATGGACCTTACAAACATCTAAATTTTTCATGGGCATTTTTAATATTTTAATTTTATGCATTTTAACCTGGTGAATTAATGGATGGAATGAGTGAATGACAAGCATGCATTGTTCATTGAAAACTCAGCTGCTTGTTGCCATATTCTGTTATGTTTATAACTCTGCCCATGAAGGGAATTCCGGGACATGAGGATCAATACTCTTAAAGAAGAGGTTCTGAGGGCCACTACACACTTACCATGGACAAACAATAAGACGGAGGCAAAGCTAGTTCAAAAGTGATAGTTTGGGGTACACTTATGGCCAATCAATTCAGGAAGAAATCTGAACTTTAATTTAGGGTTGATCCACCAGAGAAGTTCACCCTCCTACCCTTTTCTCATTTCAGAAACCTGAAATTAGATGCTCCCTCCCTTTAACTTCTGCCTCCCTCCACTTCCACCTCCTCATTTTAAATGCTGCTGTTTTGGAGTGCAGTTCCAGCTGCAGGCACTAAATCATCACTGTACTTGGGACGTGCGCTGGGGAAGGAAGCCCTGTGATGAATGGGGCTGTCCATATTTACACTGGGTGTGCAACAGCTGTGGGGATCGTCCTGTGCAATGAGCATTCTGGGTGAACTTGGCATCTCCCCACCTCACTGCCACCTCCTCACCACCTCCTTGCCTAGTGACAGTGATAGATTGTCCACTTCTAAGGAGAACTGCCCTGTGGAACAAAGGAATCATAGTGTCCCCCTCCTTGAAGCATAGTGACACATGGGCTCTAACAGCACACACACACACACACACACACACACACACACACACACACACACACACACACACACTTCTCACTCTCCGTCTGTAAGAGCCACATTATTTCTTGGCAATTTCATATTTCTCAGCATAACCTTGCAAATAAAACTGCTCATGTGGAGGCAAGACATACTAGAGGAACAATCTCTATCTTTGAAAACAAAATCTCCTCATGGGCTTGCAGAGACATATTGCTCTGACATGATGCATACCACATCATCTCCGGACTTATTGCCAGAGGCAAGTAGTGTCAAATACAGGTCATGTTTAAGCCCCATGTAACCAATAGGGTTTTTTTTGCCTGTAGGCAATCCACCTTCCTGACAAGGTTGACTTGAATTCTAGTGTTAAATAAAGAGAAAATGGAAAAGGAGGAATATGATTGTAAAGATACTTCTCCTTGATAGAGTTCTTTGCAGTTCACGATGTCTACTATCCTCCTTGATATGTTTTCAAATCTGAAGGAAGGACAGAGTTATGTAAGGGGAATCATGATGAGCAAAATACAAAAATACACATATGAGGTCAGAGAGAGAGAGAGAGAGAGAGAGAGAGAGAGAGAGAGAGAGAGAGAATATCTGGTGACTATCAAAAAGACTGAGCAAAACGTTGTTATTTAAATTCGTAGAATATTTTAGATGATAAACAGAACCCCTTCTTCAAGCTTTTAATCTTATACTGTAATCCTTTAAAATTTTATTTTTGACAATTTCATTCATGTTTATAATACATTTTGTCATATGTACCCACATCAGTCTTTGTTACTGCCTGTCCAGAATAGGAGAGCTTTCTTTTCTTAAATAGTTGTCTTCTTACTGTCATGTCTTTTGATTTACTTATTGATTTATTAATTTTCTTGACCCAGTGTGTTTAATTAGGGTTTCTTGCATGAGCATAGGTTAGATGAAAGTTATTAGCTGAAAATAGGCAATGTGCCAGTAGATAAAACACTGAAAAATGGGACACACAGTCTTCTAACAGCCATTAATTACCAATAACTACTTTGGAAGGGGTGGGTTCTCATGAACTCCTCCAACATCAATGACGAAATGTTGATGGACTCAAGCTTGTCCAAGTAAAAATTGTATTATTTACTATATCAATCAAACTTAGAGTTATTAATATGCATGCATTATTTTTTATAAATCACTTGAGGGTCCTAAAGGCCACATGAGATTTGACAGTATAACATTGAAGCATAGAGATCATAACTTCAATGATTTTATAGATAAATAGCAAGTTCATTCCTCTCCACATCCTGTCTCTGGGTGGTAACCAAAGCATCATTACTCTGACAAGACCAATTCCAAGTGCTCTGATGACTCATTAGGAATTTAAAATTTTCTTTTTAGAGCACATAATTGCACTGCTATTTTTAGGTTTTTTTTTTCCTTCATCCATTTCAACCTGTTCAGGGACACCTGCGATGTCAGGCTACAGAGTCTATTACAATTGTTTCTAAACTGTACTCCAAAATTAGATCTAATTTTATAACATCTGGAAGAAACCATACTTTATAAATTGTAAAATATTCCAAAATGTTTAGAATATGTTAGTCATATTAAATTATTTCTAAAGCTACTCCTTTGTTTCCTGTCTACCCTAGAACCACTATCCCCAACAATAACACCAGGATATGGTTTGAGGACTCTGAAGCAGTGATGATCACAGGAACATTCCATAGGGTGGATCAAATCCCACATTGACTATTCATAATGACTGAGAAACAACTCAGAATGGGGTGTTCAAGTTATCATGGAGCAAGTGTTTTTGTTTTATGATCATAAAATGATTCTTGAAAATATGAACCCTGATTTTTCTTGTATAAAAGGAGATTGCTGACCTAATTATATAGAATTATAAGAGGACTATATGAGATAATTAATATAATTATACAGGTCATGTTTAAGCCCCATGTAACCAGAGATTTTTTTTTTTTTTGCCTGTAGGCAGTCCACCTTAATTATGATAAAGAAACCTCTTCAATATGACGAAGAAACAACAAAAAATAAAACCAATAGCAAAGAAAGAAAAAGGAAAATTAAAAACAAAACGGAAGGGGATTCATTTGTCCATTAGCGTTAGGAAAACATGAATCAAGTGGATTTTTACTTAGCACTGATATCAAAATTATATGTGGTGTACAGCATCTTAAAGTATGTATTACTTAGAAGCTTCTACTTACTGTGTCTCTCTAGAGCGAGGCTGTCCTCTACACCTTTCTGTGATGTTAAGTATTTTACCTTTACATTGCTGACACAAACCACCTGATCAGAAGCATCTTACAAAAGGAAAGGGTTTATTTCTGGTTTCTGTTTTCAAGGAGGCATTTTATCACGGTGAACACAGCATGGCAGGTGAACAGCTGGGTGTCACATCTCCACAGTCACATGGAGGAAGTAGAAAAAGTTAACTTTCTGGGACTGGTAGACAGAGCTAGCCTGTAAAACTAGAAGGTCTGCCTCCAGTGGCACATGTCCTCCAGCAAGGCTCCACCTCCCAGTGATTCCACATGGAGATCGATTATGAGGCTTAATTTTATGCAAATGAGTCTACTTGGAAAATTTTATCTTCAAGTCAAAGCAGGAATATTCTTAAGTCTGTTCTAATTTGTACTGTGAGCATCAGAAACATGTGACTATTAAGTCTCAGAAAAATGGCTAGAGTAATGAGAAACTGTGCTTAAGTTTATTCAAATTAATTCCTAATTTGGGCTGGATGGATGGATCACCATTTAAGGCACTTGTCTGCAAAGCCTAAAGACTTGGGTTCAATTCTATAGTTCCCACATAAAGACAAATGCATCTGGAATTTTTTATAAGGGCTAGAGGTCCTGCCATGCCCATTCTCATTCTCTCTCTCTCTCTCTCTCTCTCTCTCTCTCTCTCTTTCTCTCTCTTGTCTTTGCACATAAATGAATAATAATTAAAAGTATTTTCTAATTTAAATTTAAGAAGCCATATGTGACACAAGATGTCAAGATCTAATACTAATTTTAGGAAACACACCTTCAACAATGCTTCATTAGCACCAACATCTAGTTCTACAACAAGTAGAAGTTGAAGTTGACAAGGTGTGGAGGGGCCGAGAAAACATTCAAGATGTCTGCTTTCCTTGGGGAAGAAAATGCCATGAAAAACAGCTAATAATAAAAGTGTGTTTATCAGTCTCATATGGATTAAGGTTCAGAGCTGCTTTCTTGTACAGGTTCAACCAAGGTCCTGAGAAATTTTATTTGTTCATACAATTCATTCTAGAATTTTCACCAGTAAGAGACTCTAATAACTGATTTAAGCAGTTCTTCCCACTTTGAAATCCACTAGGTAATGTGTCCTCCCATGGTTAGTGGTGCAATTGGTCCAAAAGTTTAAATATCCTCAAAATTCATGTGCTGAAGCCTCACAACTGAAGTGCTAGAATTTTGAAATGATGCTTTGAGGAAATGATTAGGCCATGAGAACAGAATCCTCATCAGTGGGAGTAGTGTCTTTATGCTCAAGAGTCGTGCCTTGTCCCATCTAACCTGTATGTTCAGAAAGAACATGCAGCTCACAGGGAACATGAGCCCACCATACATCACCTTCACTACTGATTTAGTGTTGGTCTTCTCACTTCTCAGCCTTTCTAAATGTGAAAAGTTAATGTCTACTGTCTACAAAGAGTCCAGCTTCTAATACTTTTGTTACACTAGATTGAGTCAAGGAATGATGTATAGCAAGACTATTTTTGAAATTTGGAGATATTGAGTTTATGATCCATAGTTTGGATTAATTAGCATCTATTTACAGAACTGAGTCACATTTGTACATGAAGAAGATGGTTTCAGTCATTCCAGGGTATAAATGGCTTTTGTTTATACCTAGAATGCTGAAAACCCCAAAATGATATAAGATTAATTTCTTCAAAGATCTAAACTGTTTTTAAATTTTATAACTCATACATGGATATAAAGCATATTAATTGTATGCACAAACTTAACATCAGTCTTAAAACTTCTCAGACATTACAGTAATTATTGAAGCCACAAAGCACTTCTCTCTGTTCTCTTTTATTGAAGAACAGATTTTTAAGGAGCATTATTATGGGAAAGACAAAATTACTTTTTATTCGCTCTTTAGAGAATATTACAAAAGCTTTGTCATGGGCATTATCAAATGGAGCCAATAGAAAAAAATAATAATATGAAGAAAAATATTATAGAAATATTTCAGAAACTTAATTACTTTGTAAAAACAGATTTACATTTTTTATGGATTTGGAGAATAAAATTTCGAATTGATACTGAGTTTCTTCCTTTCCAACTAAATATGACTCTATTTCATTATTATGTATTTGTAATTTTGTGTTCTCATTTTGAAGCTATAATTTTTAGCTGTACAAAATCTCAATAAGTCTTCAGGTACTCTTTTTTAACATCTTGAATTTGGTGGAGCAATTGGTCGCTAAATTCCTCTGATAATTATATCCTAACAGACACACCTGTTTGTATAAGCTATTCACTCATCAAACTAACTTCATATGAACTAAGGAAGCCAGGTGAGTAATCACAGTGCTTACTCTTGGCATATTAAAAAGAAAAGATGCATTATAGATCCGAGGAAGAAAGGCACTAATGGGATCATTGGTTCCTTGCAGCATGGTGGAGGGGGGCTCCCTTTTGGGAGTGGAATTAAGCTTAGTCTGTAGAATTCCAATCCAGTGCCAGACTCACCATGATCAGATTCAAGTTGGAGGAGCTCCACAAGCTCTCCCTCCAGGCTAATATACATACATTGAACAGCTGGGACTGGATTAGTCAGGTGGCAGGAGAATGCTTCCATTTTCCTTTCGCCAATCTTAGACAGCAGCACAGGAAGAAAGACATCACTCACTCGGAAGCAGGGCTAGATGATAAGACTTTGGTTTAAACCTCAGTGCCAGTCTTCCTGTGATGGAAATCCTTCTCAGGTATAACACACATTGCCAATATCCAGGTTATAGTTCACAGACATGCCCTCTAAACCTCTCAATCATCAGATGGAAAATTATGTACCATTAAAGCAACACATCCTTGCCAGCCGCAACATATGTTTGTGACCCTATAGACTGACGAGGTCTCTGTAGTTGGAAGTCAGGTGTGAAGGAGTTCAGCATCTTCCATCTTGGTGAAGGGGTTATCTGGTCTACCTGTAAGTCCAAACCATAGTAAACACAACTGTCCCTCCCATTTTACAAAGTTGGAGCCTGTAAATTTGTGCCTACCCTACACAGATAGTGATATGCCCAGGTGTGACAGACTTTTGTTTGAGTCTGTATGGTTACCGTTTACATTGTACATCTAGATTTGCCTCTGAGATTATGAAAGCCCTTCTAATGATGAGACTCAGGCATCATTCTCATTGGCCAAGGGACTGCCTTTTACTCACACTGACCCAAGCCTGGACAGCATAGTGTGGAGTGATACTGTAGGTGCTCAGGGTAAAACAGAGTGTTAAAGACAGGAACTCAGTGTCTGAATACTGAAGCCTACTACAAGGGATGTCTCTGGCCTCGGTTTCTTGCAAAGGGCCACAGATACAGACTGGAAGATTTCTGCTGTCAGAGACAATTGGGCAGCATTACTGGTGGCTGGCTAGAGTGGCCTTGGACTCCAAGTCCACCTCAGCAGAATGCAGTCCCCAGCATTGGGCCTGAGTCCACCTGGGCTAATTCTCATGTGCTGCTTCTATATGATCTTAGGTTTAACTTTCCATGTATGCTGAAACAGAGGTGCTATCTGTGAATAGTGAATCACTCTACACCAGTGTGTGAACCCTAGCCAGTGCTAAAATATTAGAAATTACTTCTGCCTAGTGAAAGCAAGCATCCTACTTAGAATTTCCAAAAGACATGCAAAAACAAGCAATATCAGGAAGGCATGGAATAAACACATGATACTTCAATGATCAGATATTGTTACCCATCAAGCAGTAAGTGTGCAGCGGAAAACACAGTCTCACCTACTAGACCAAGTCAGGCATCACACTCTTCCAGTGGTGAACAGTATAGCAAACTCTCAGATGGAAAATTTAAAATGAATGTTCCAAGATAGTAATAAATAAACAGAAACCCCTCCCAAAACACAGAGACCTGATCCAGTACTCTAACCCAGAAATGTGACAGAAATAGGAAACATAAAGAAAAAAAAAGAAAGAAAAAGAAACACAATCCTGGAACTGACACATTCATTAAACAAAGTTTAAAATGCAGTATAAGACATTACTATTGGTAAAGATTAAACAGAAGAAAGAATCAGTAAGACTGAGTACAGGTTATTTGAAAATACAAACAAAAAAAAAGATAAAAGAGTGAAGATAGAATTCATGCTGTTGGGGTTTCATAGTTCCTTGAGAATGAAGAGATTTCACAGCAACAGAAATGTTGCCAAACCTATAGAACGAACAAAGAATCTAGTGAGATGAAAGTCAATAAGCTGAATCCAATCATGTCAAGTTCCCATAAGTTAAAACACAAGAGATTTCCAATTCAGCCATAGAAAAGAGCCAACACAGAGGGTGTCCAGGTACACCTGAGAGCCCACTTCTTAGCAGACACTTTCAGGCCACGCGAGAGGGCAGCGTGAGATTTTTCACAGCACTGAAAGGGAATATATATCTGCCAAACAAAGATTGTTCATTGCAAATCCATAATTTAGAAATAGAGGAGAGATAAAAATATTCTTACACAAACAAAAGGTGAAAGAAGTAACTCTATCAGAAGTCATACAAGAAGTTCTAAAGGGAGTTCTTCAAACTGAAGGAAACATAAATAAGTAAGAAGGAAATAAGAAAAGGAATAAAACTGAGTGGTCAGAGTACTCATTCACAGAAAGAATGTTTTAATAATAAGAACACAGTAAATATATCATTAATATCACTTGGATGAAGACCAAAAACAAAGCAGTTTGGTCATAAAACATCTACATTCTCCTGTTGCACCAGGCATAACTAAGAAACAACCAAGTGTCCATCAATTGATGAAATAAAGGTGAAAATATAAAATATGATTGCGATGGTTTTGTTGTCAACCTACTTTTTTAGTAATCTTAGGTGGGTGTCTGATGTTGTTCACAGAAAGGCAGCCCTCTTTGTAGGGGGCAGGATGTAAGGAAATCAGGGGAGCTAGAAGTGAACATCCCTTCCTGGGTGGGGGCAGTGTAGGAAGGAAATTACAGAGACTAAAGCAACCAACAAGTCCTGGATAGGGTTGCAAGACCCTGGCCTCGGTCTATATAAATGGAAAAAAATATATACCTTCCCTCTTTTCCCCCACCTGCTTGTTGTTGTTGTGTGTGGTGCTGATGATGTTTTATTCTCTCTGCTTGGAATGTGAAAAGGGTGGCCAGCCTCTTTCCCCATTTGGAACTTCCCCTGGATCTGTAGATTCAATAAACACTTTCCTCCCATAAAATGTGCCTGGTTTGGAGGTTCAACCCAGTGGCATGTAGCTGACTATGAAAATTAAGGAATATCTTTTGGCAAAAAAAAAGGAATGCAATTTTTCACTTGTGACATAATGGATGAAAACAGAGATTATTATGTGAATGGAATAAATCACACACAGAAAGGCAAGTACTGTGTGATTTTATTCATATCCAAAATACACAATGTAGATCCTATGGAACATGAGAGGAGAATGATGATTTGAAGGATCTTAGTCAAGTAAATAAACTTAATAACTGGTTAACAGTTTACAGCTTAGGTTAGGATTCCAGAACAATCTTGACTTCATAGGATAGAATTAAGTTTTGTACCAGGTTTCTTAGAAATAAATTTTTAAGGAATGTTCTGGTAGAGGAGAAGAAATATAGGCTTGAACTACTTCCTCAAAGCCTAGAGGTCAGTAGAAGGTGAGCCATATTCCCCAAATACAACATTTTTTTTATTTTAAAAAAATGTACTGTGATCTTCGTGAACTATAAACACTAGAAGAGAAAGTAAGGAGAAGAGAGCATCATTGTGCCTATATGTGTCAGCAAACACATGGAAGGAGAGAGAGAGAGAGAGAGAGCACTTGGTAATATTGATGCACAACTGAGTGACTGAAGTATCTGGCTTATAAGAAGCCCTGTGGTGAATGAGACACCCCTGTGTTAGCACATCACATAGTTCAATATCTTTCTGGGAGAGAAAGCAGAAAACAGAAAATTTGAGAAGACTGGGGGGGGGAGATTAAGGAAGTCTGTCTATGAAAGTGGAGTGTAAGAATCAATATTTTTGCTGAATGTAAGGAAAGGATGGAAAAGGTACAAAATAGGATGATTTTAGGAAAAAGCAACAAAAAGCTTAAGCATATTAAGTGGTGCAGCAGACAAAAGAGGAAAAGCTGCCCAAGAAATCCTCCTTTCTCCCTCCCTCTCTGATTGCATGTTGCTATGCTGTGTGCACACACAGATAAAGTGGTCTCTTTTTCATTCCTTTCTCTGTGGGTTTCATTTCCAGTCACATTCTCTGCTGGTTAATTCTCTTCTTTCTGAGATTAGAGATTAGATACAGCCTGTATTTATTGCTAGAAGACATAAAAAGAACTATTCCTATCAAGGATTCAAGTGATTAAATATCCCAACACAGAAATCTTTTTCACATCCCATATATGTGAATTTCACTGGGCTTCAGATCCTAGAGGCAGTGCTCCACCAGGACTCTGTGTCTCAGGGACCAAAGGCAGAAAGCTGACAGTGGAGGCAGAAAAGTGATAAAAAAATGGTTAGAAGTGGGAAATAGGGATGGATGTTATGAAATGGTGAGAGAAAAGGAAAAAGGGGAGGGTAGAAAACACATGAAGACATGAATGTCATTTGGATAGAAATTGGGAGGATTAAACCAATCAAACACAGGTTTAAACAGGAGAAAATGGTATTGAATATCTTCCTTGATACATTCCCTGCATCATGAACCATTGATTTTCATATACTAACCATCACCTCATGAAGCCCTATGTAGCAGAATCTTAGAATCAGAAAGAACCCCAAAGCCATTTTAAAGAACATTTGCTCCAAGTCTTAAGCTCTTCAACCCAATGGCTCCATCCTTATTTTGTGAAGCTGAAATCTTCACTCACATTTGGTTTGGCTATTGCCTGCTGTATATGTCAGAAATACAAGCTTCTCTGGAAAACTTTAGATATTCAAGTAGTACTTAACTCTTAATGCACACATATATTGGAAACAAACAGTAGAAACCACAGATGCCACACTCAGGGAGGGCAGGGCACTCTCCTTGTTTGTGTTTATTCCCACCTGGCCTCTCCTTTGACTTTATTGCCTGTACAAGTATTTGAGAAGATTACACAGGATTTGGTCCAGTACTTATAGCTCTCATCTCTGAACCTACACAAAACACACATGCACATTACATGAGTTAAGAAACAGAAGCACAGACCCAAAAGTCTGTCCAGAGACAAATCAAAGCAGAGAGTGCTATATCAACCACAAGGCTGTCTGTGATGGGGCTCTCCATCCACTGGAGTACTTGTCCCAGCTAAATTTATTATGCCATCCACAGACTTGAGCCTCCTACCTGTCTTAGATGACCTCACCTTAGGGACTTCAAAGTGATCTCTGAGTTGGAAGGAGTTTCACATTTTTCAAATGGGTCGTCCCTCACTATTCATGGATAAAATGAGATCACACGTATTTTTGCAGCTTGCTCAGGTCGGATGCGAATTCAAATGTCAGTGTCAAGCTCTCCTTCACCTTTAAGTTCATGCATCAAAATACAAGACCCTCCAGAGATTCTATTGGATTTTTAGTACTCCTGCATGCACCTTCCCAGATCTTAGACTGAAATATTTATGGAGTACTCAAGGCCCTTCTCTTGTCTGATCTCTAACATTTATGTCAGTGCTTCTAAAAGCCTCCCCTACCCCATGGCCTCCACAGTTCCTCATTGCCCTCTGTCTCAGTCCCCATCTGTCTGATGTCTCCCACAACTCCTCCTCTTTTCATTCCATTAAGATTCACTTTGCCATGATTTCCTCCCAGTTTCTAATTTAATATGATGATGACTTTGACACAGTATTATTTTCCATGACCCTTCTTTGTGCACTTACCATCTGTCATAAGAAGTTAAATAATTTTATTTTCTTTGTTTTGCTTCTAGTAATTTCCAAGTTCCCACTTCACTTACTGTTCCTAGCTCATCCCTCCTTTCTTTTCTCCTTTATATCTTTGGATTTCTCTTCCCCACTTCCCCTAACATTTAATTTTCCCTCTGGGTCTTTTTTTTTTCTTTCCTGCCACAGTCTGCTTATTCCATAATCTTTTTTCCAATCTCTCCTTCCTTCTGTCGTCAGTTCCAATCTTCCTGCCTCTCTCCAACGTGTATAGAAGAGTTTCCTTTATATAAATAAATATTTATATTTATATTTTACATTATCAGCTCCAGGTATGAAAAAAAAAAGTGGCTCAGCTCCAGGTCTTCCGCACATAGGGCACGCAGGCACATGGGCACTACTGAACAAAACACAGCCCACACATTATCCCTGCCTAAAGAAGACACTCCATTTCTCTCCTCTCCCACATTGCACACTCATCTTTGAATATCTTGTCCATGTGTGCTAATGATTCCCCCCAGAATTAACCACCAATGAGATCCTGTGAGTCCAGAATTTATCCCATTGCCTGTGTGATATTACTGTATATTTTGATAGATCCGGAACCCTTCCCATAATTGCAAATTATAATACCCATCCAAATAGGATAACAGATAAAAATTATGTTGAGAGATAAGTAGAAGCTAAATCATAAACAAAAACAAATGTGAAATGTTTTATAGACCAAAAGAACTAAAATTACCTTTTTTTCTGTTCTGTCATCTTTTGGATTTTAACAACATATTTTTATCTCTATAAGAAAATAAAGAACAAGGAAACAAGACAGAAATCAAAGAACATAAAAGAAAAAAGATAAAAGGAAAAAATTCTGTTCTCACCTGGATTTTACCCATGGGAATTAACAAGTTAAATAGGGGAAATAACTGAAATCTGTGTATTAAGAGTAAATACCCTATATTTTCTCTTTGCTCTTCAAGTATAGACATGGGAAAATTAATAATATTTTTTAAAGTTGATGATACCTAGATGCTCTAATTATCATACCTATTTTTGAAAAATAATTCAAAACATTTGAAGAACATATAAAACTGTATTTTATTCTTGGTATGGTCCTACAGATAAGGTTAAAGTGAACAGGATAGGTTTTTCCATGCCCAACTCCTGAATTTCGAGGTCATCTATTCAAAAAAATCATTTAATGTTAGTGGTAAATTTACTGAGCAGTCTCTGAACTCCAGGTTCCAAACACCTCAGAGAGAATAATACAAAAATATTCCTATGGAGTTTGTAAACTGCAAATGCTCTCAGTCCCAGATAGTTGGAGATTAGCCTCTTAAGATACTTCCAGAGGCTGTTTCCTGAATAATAATCATGCCCCCTGTCATTTATTTAAAGAAAAGACAATTTTGCAGGCACACATAATGCATTCTCTCATCATTCAAGATTTTAATATTTGCATATGAGAGATTGAAGTTCACTGAGGTTAATTGATTTGCTGAGGTCAAACTGCCAATAACTGGTGATATTTTAGTTCAAACTAAGGTCAATGTGCTCAAAATTTATTTTTTTCTTATAATACCACATTGTCTACCTTCGAAGAAAATGGCTATAGGCATAGAGTCCAAAATATGCCTTTGTATTGGATTCTTCATATTGGATTCTTTTTTAATGTGTATGGTGTTTAGGGAGTCACACTTATTCATAACATAGCACAAGTATGGAGTTCAGGGATAGCCAGAGATGCTGGTTTTCACACTTTACCTTGTTGGAGGCAGGGTTTCTGTTATTGGCTGCTATGTTTGCCAGACTAACCTGTCCAGGAGCTTCTGATTGCATCTCCCTTCTCCACCTCCTGTCTTGCTATAGATTATCTGGGATTACAGATGCCTTAACTACCTTATGGCTTTATAAGATTTCTGGGGATCCAAATTTAGGTATTCCCATGTGCCCGCCATGTGTTTTATATATTGAGCAACCTCCCTGCCCACTTTTCTCTTGTGAATGCTGTAATTTTCTTCTATTGTCCATGAACACTTCAGCAGCACAGGATGGGAAGCATTTGAAGGGTGCAGGAGCAAGTGAGTGAATACCAACATCTTCAATGAGGCTCCTCTCCTGGGACACTTGGACTACTTCTTCCCCCTGGTACCTTCAAGTTGAAAAACCGCATGTGGATTTTGGAGGAGGACACGTAGAATCTGCCCTACAGAGGAAGGAAAAACATCACTTATTAAGTCATTCTCATCCTATCAGGACACCTGCTAGATTGCAGTAAAATTGTGAATGAATAATTAAAAGCTAATTTCCATAAAGTGATTTGCCATCCTTTATTGGCTCCTGAATCAGCCTCTGGTGAGCTTATCCATAGAGGGATACTGGCTGGCATGAACTAGTTTAAAACCACCTTGTATGGCCAAGCAGCAGTCTCCAGTGAATGGCAAAGGAAATACAGGTGAAGGACTTTTCATGTATTGATGGTAAGGGAGGGACAGTGTTCCCTCTGGAAATCAGACATGAGCAGACCCAGGAGGGAGAGAAAAGACCACCCAAATCCCAGGGCTGGTGGAATAACTTGTGCAAAGGGAAAGGCATCTTAGGAAAGAGGGTTCCTTATAATTTTTACATGACAGATTTTTCATAAATCTTGGAAGAGGATTTGGGGGAGGGGGAGATTCTGGCTCACTTCTTCAGCTGCCATGAACTCTGCCAAAGCTCCAGGTGACCCAGGGTCACTCAGCTGCTTCCTCCCATTAGTGTGAGTCCTGGGATCTTTTTCATCTTTTTATTTTAAACTAAAAGCGTATTTTGTTGGCACAGATGAGATTGGAGTTTCTTTGGCTAAGCAGAGCTGTGCCTTTTTTCTTCAGAACGATTTATGTTTGTCAAAAATTTAAATGTACATTTTCTTTAAGAAAATAATTATTTTTCTAGTGTTTTAGTCCTTACCAAAGTTAGCACCTCCATAAATTGTGTAGCTTTCAGAATATTTCTCATAATATGAAGGAGAAACTGATTATCATTTTAAAAAGTTCATATAAGTTGCCTTATAGTTTTTAAATGTAAGTGCAAAATATTTCATGGGTGAACATTAGAAAATACCCAATATCAATTGCTGCTGAATAGAATATTCTCTGTGGCTACGAGTTACAATTTTAATATTACATTAGTTGTGTTTAATGCTCTTTCACACACAAGGAGATTCAACATTATTACCTATAGAGTCGAATGCATGCTTAAAGTAATTTATATAATAAAACATGCCATCTTGTTTATTATTTAATGAGACAGAATCTCACAGTTGTAGCACTTTCTTTCTTTCATACTCCCCCAACTTCTAAAATGATAGTAATGCCTCATGCATTCTCTACCTCTCCCTCTGAGCCACACATCCAGCACTATATAACTTTTCTTCTATAGGAGATGAGGTTTCACTGTATAGCACAGTCTGCCTTACTTCCTCAGCCACCCACACCCTGGGATTAAAGTTTATAGCCGTGTACCACCATGCCTAATCATTTAAAATAATACAAAGGATTTTACCTATTAAAATATGGATTTTTCCATGGGAGATATTGACACTTGTGATTGTCAGTATATCTGGATGATACCCAGTCTGAAATTGGTAGAATCCATCATTCCGTAAGGAAACCCTGAAAATGTGACCTTGAACTGCCTACTAGTAGTCAGTCCTCTTGCTTCTTGTCAGTTATGCAAACTGATTTCCTTGGCAACTACATTTTTTACTTTTCTTAAAGTTATCCAGAGTTAATTTCTGTTCATTATCTTCAAAGAATCTTAACTAACCCACTCTGACTAAAGTTACCAGCAACATACTGTAAATTTATATTTATTTGCACAGTTAACTTGAGGCGTTAATCCCTCCTCAGTGGGATTGCTGGAATGTTCCATGGGATGGACAACTATGAATCGTGAAAGCAGTAGCCAGTTTTCAGTTTGTTTGTTTTTAGGGAGGCAATGCCAGTGGATATTCCCCCAACCATGGCTCTTACAATCTTTCTGCCCCCTCTTACACAATATTCCCTGAGCATGGTGGTGACTTTTAAGTCTGCTTTACTTTTGAGCTTTTAAATTCACTGGGTTTCTGCTTTGGGCTGTTTTGAGTATCCTCAGAGTCTGTCACCATTAACCTTGCATAGATTGCCTGACTTGCTATAGAAGCAGAATTCTTGCTCATTTTACCACATTCTCTATGGTTTCATTTGGGCCCTAGATGATGTGTTAGGAGTTGATCATGTATCTCCTGCCTGGGTGTCAGCCATCACCTCAGGTCTTGTTAGTGGAATTGAGCTTTTCAGGGTTCTCGCTGCCTTCTGAAACCTGTATAGAGAATTGCCAATGGAAAATGAGGTCAGTATAGATTAAATGGCATGAACATTGTTAATTGAGTGAGATTTTAATGGGTGTAGTGTAGTCTCTCTGTAGGCCCATGGTTAGTGAAGGTTTCTCCTTGGAGTCCAGGTTCTTGGTCTCCATGAGAATTTGCCATGGATCCCATTTCCAGTTAAGGGTCCCGTGTCATTGACTGGATCTTAGCCAATCATAGAGCCATTGATTACCGACCTAGGTTAAGCACCACTCTTGTACTTATGAGAAATTCTTGCTTTGCATTATAGCAGTGTCTTCTGCATTCTCAGACCATAGGTCAAGTAGTATAGCAGTGTCCTCTGATTTTTTTCGAATATCTCTGGCCAATGTCCCCTGGCAGCTCATGTAGGGCCTTCCAGCATTAAACAGGCTAACCAAAGTTAGGTGTCATTATGCCTTATGAATCAAGTCTTAAATAAATATTCCAGAGACATTTATTATTTTGCCATGTTCATAGAAATGGGAAAAAATATATCTAACAAGGAAATTTGGCAGACTGTAAATCAAGCATTATTTACAGGGACACAATCTCTAAAACCAACTCTTAGCTTCATTATCATCAACTATTTCTTAAAAATTTAAATAACATTTTAAGTAACATTTATAAAATAAGATATGTAGCAGGAATGACATATAAATGAGAGCTGAATGGAAATATATTGTGTCCACAATATTAAGCTGGTAGGGAATCTAAAGTGTATTATGAATTTACTAATATTATGTAATCTTAAGGAGTTCATTGATAGTTGAGGGAAACAATTATCAATATTATTAGAAGAATATGGCCAGTAAACTTTATCAGTCAGTTTACAGCTAAAAAGCCATCATTTTAAAGAATGATATACATGTGAAACATTTATTTAGGGTTATGTAAGTCTCACTGTAGAGGATGATGATGACAGTGAGTAATGATAAAATCACACAATTGTAACCATATTATACATCCCACAATTAGCTATCAACCGATAATTAGCTAGTTCTCTAAGAGCTTAGAGAGGAAGAAACAAACTCATGCCAACACAGACCATTCTCAGAGCTTTAAAAAATATTTGTTTATTTATCTATTTGCTTATCTATTTGAGAAAGAGGGAGAGAGAGAGAGAGAGAGAGAGAGAGAGAGAGAGAGAGAGAGAAATAATGCATATTCCAGGGCCTGCAGCCACTGCAAACGAATTCCAGATACATGTGCCAACTTGTGCATCTGGCTTTACGTGGATACTGAGGAATCAAACCTGTGTCCTTAGGTTTTACTGTCAAGTGCCTTAACAGCTGAGCCATCTCTCCAGCCCAAAACTTTTAACACCCAAAATAACATAAAAATGTCTTTCTGTAGAAATGTACTGTCCAACAGAACCTTCTGCAATGATTTTTTCTTTTTTTTGTAATTGTGATGCCCGACATGACAGACACAAGCCACTGGCTATTCAGCATTTAAACTATAACTAGAGTCTTCTCTCTGTTGACTAGCTACCATAGTGCAGGAAAGTTCTGTGCAGCCTGTTGGTGGAGAAAAACCATCAATAGGGTTAACCAGTAGTGGATATTGCAAGCAAACATTAATGGCCAGATAAGCAAAATGTGCCAATGGGTGTAATGGTAGCATATCTCTTGTTGGGAAACCTAAATGCTGATTGATTGGATTTCCGTCTCCATGGAAGGAAATACATGCATGGTTTTGAAAACCTAGTATAAAACCTATGGCTGGGGAGTCCAAATCCCTGGAAGCTACTATTACTGTTTAGTGAAATGCAAATATTATGCCTGCCAAATTGCTCTCTGTTTCGGGGTGTGCCCACATACTAATATTATTCTCACTTTTGGTTAGTGAACCTTTTTCAGATGATGGTGGCTGCTTGCAATACTCAAAGTTTGTCAGGTTACTGATAATAAGTGGCTGTGACTTGTTATACACTAAGAGAGACATCCCTACCACACCCTCCAAGGCTCAAAGACCATTGTAGAAAAGGTGGTGGAAAGAATGTAAGAGCCAAATGATGAAAGGGAATGCTTTAAAATGCTGCTGTCTTACAGAAATAAAGTAACCATCACATTCATGACTTCACAGTGACTGTCACTACTTACACAACACCTGTATAATATGAGGGCAAAACAATAGAATGACACCTAAATAAAAGACTAGTTTTAAAGAAGTTTCAGTGGCAAGGACATAAACAAGGGGGATAAAGAAGGGTGGTGGGAAGGGATTGTGGTCAGGATACATTGTGTGGAGGTTTGTCCACAAAAATTAAAGTTAAAGTTATATATATCTTAAGAATATATAACATATATATATCTTGAGAAATTTTATAAATATATATATATATATATGTTTAAGAAATAATTTTTTTATTTTATGTTACTATCTTTTAGAATCAAGGTAAGGTTGGCAGAACTGACATGCATGACAGGCAAAAGTTCTGCTAATAACTTCTTGAACACCTCAACTGGAATTTGCTTACCCACCTGTGTCCTGTGGCTACTCTATTAAGCATCTTGTCTGGAAATATCTGAATGGACAGGCTACTGCTAGGGAGGCTGAGAGGGGAGATCAGGGCTGATTTTGCCCTGTGAGCTTACAAGTGACAAGTGGGCATGATTCTGGGTGGCTTCTTATCTCTGCTCACACAGGCACTTCTTAAGTTGTATCTGTCCTTATCTACACATAGAAAACCAACTTATTCTTGGATTAAGATATTATTGTGGCCAAAATTCTCAATCTACTTAAATCAACAGAATCCTCTTCATTCTTGTGTATGTGATAAAACATGATAAGGTACCTGCATTCCCTACCCCTGTAACCTTCCAGATTCTCAGTATTTTTTTCTGAGATGAGAGAGCCAAGAACACATATGCCCTTGCTACATTATATCCATATATGGTGAAATCCTACCGTAAGATTCATTTTTTAAAATATAATGATAATCTATTTAAAAATATTTTTTGAAATACAGGAATGCTACTAACAGAATGAACAACGTTTAGGAAGGTGATTCATTTACCACTGAGCAGTAATTACTTAGTCAGGTTAGCTAGCCTCTGGGAATGTGAGATAGTACTGTAACATTGTTGTTCCAGAAAGTTGGTGCCAAAAGAAAAGTTCTTCATTTTACAAATAAAGACAAAGCACCCTCAAGGAAATGAATGGCTCACCCCAAAACAATCAGGAATGGCAAATTGTGATGTGAAATGACAATTTCCTGAATATAATTCTTTATTTTAATGGCTTTATTTTCTTCCCAGAAATACCCTATCAAGGTGTGCAAGTGAACTACAAAATTGTGTAATTAAGTGTTAATGAATTTGGAGCTTAATTTGCTAAGAAGAATTCTATAAAGCTTGGGAGATGTTCAGTGGATGAAGCACTTGCAGTACAAACCTAAGTCTGGAATTCTGAGACCAACACTGTATACACCACACACAGCAGGACTGGATGACACCTGTGTATCATTTCAGGGCACCTATGATGAGGTAGGAGGTGGAAACAGTAGAATTTGATACTCAAAGTCCAGCCATCCTGGCCAACACAGCAGCAACAGCAGTCAGCAAAGGTACTTCGCCTCAAAAACATGTTGTAAGGTAAAGAGACTCACACACACACACACACACACACACACACACACACACACACACATACACACACACAAACACATCTATTCTCATATGTACACATTATACAAATACACAACACACACCTACTCTCACACATACACAATATATACACACATTATGCACACATGTCACACACACCTACTCTCACACATACACATCATACACACACATCATGCAAACACATGCCACACACACACCTATTCCCACACACATAATACACACACACCTACTCTCACGAATAAACATCATACACACACAGTCACACACACACATCATGCACACACATGTCACACATACCTGCTCGCACACACCATACACACACCTACTCTCACACATACCCATCATATACAAACACACACACATGTCACACAAACACACTCACACACACACACACACACATCTTTATCTGTTAGTAGGAGAAAGACACCCTACCTCCATAAGCAGTGATGTTTGTCATGTGACTAGGAGAAACACACTTGTAGCAAATATTTGCCATCTCTTTTTCAAATATATACTGATATACCTTGGAAGTGGATAAATTTGGGCTAGTCAGTGAGAGGCATAAAAGAAATATTTAAGCAGTGTATACAAGGAGTCTTGATCCCATCTATTGATAATATATCTGGTAGATAACACCTACTCTGTAATTATACTTCTCTGAGAAGGAGGCATTTGTTGTGGATATAAAATGTACTTGCTATGTGTTCATGGAAGACCCAATTGCTTCTTTGCAGTCCAGATTCCTCTTCTGTGAAATACAGATTTACTATTTCCTTCTCACATTACCTAACAGAATCACATGAAATTGATAGCTTTCACCTGCCTGGGAAATAGAAGGTCTTATAGTGCCTAGTAGTTACTTAATAAAATATTTCCCTTTCTTTCTTCATATTCAACTACAATTTATCCAAATATAATATTTGCATGAAATAATGTCTATTTGAGATTTTAATAGACATTTCACTGCTAATTAGTGAGCACTTATAAAATATTTTATTTATTTATTTGCAAAGGGGAGAGAAAGAGAGAGAGAGAGATAGAGAGAGAGAGAGAGAGAGAGAGAGATTGAGAGAGAGAATGGGCATGCCAGGGCCTCTTGCGACAACAAAGGAAGTCCAGATGCATGTGCCACCTTGTGTATCTGGCTTTAGGTGGGTACTGGGGAATTGAACTTGGGTCTTTAGGCATTGCAGGCAAGGGCCTTAACCACTAAGCAATCTCTCCAGTCCTAATGAGCACTTTTTAAATGTATTAATTTTATTTTGTCTTTTATGAATGTGTGTGTTTGTTCATGTTTGTGTGTGTGTGCACATAATACATGTCACAAAATGTGGTATTATCCTCAGGAACACTGTCTACCTTTTTGGCCTGGGAATCACTATTTAGGCTAGATTGTTTGGCCCATGAGCCCTGTCTCTGCTTCCCGAGTACTGGATTACAGGTGCAAGCCACCAACCTAGTTTATTTCCATGGGTGCTTGAGGTCAAACTCAGGTCCTGATGAGAATGAGAATGTATGGATAGCGCTATCTCCTTCTGCCCTGATTCTTACCATTTTTTGAAAAGTTTAAATCATATATAATTATAAGATATATTAGAATATATGTATATATGTATTCATGTAGGGTGATGGATTAAAATTAAAATATGAGTAACCTTGAATACTACTGTGCCTCTTGTCTAACTTCAACTTTCTATCATTAAACATCACCCCACCCTACAGCCTCAGCTCCTGGCAACTCCTTTACCACTCTCTGCTCCTAGGAGTTCCATGGTGTAGATTCAACATAAAATGGGAAAACATGTGGTTTTGTCTTTCTATGCCTGGCTTGTTTTACTTAGCATAGTATCTTCCAGCAATATTCATATCGTTAAAAAATTTAGAACTTAATTTTCTTGAATATTGTGATAATATTAAATGAAGGAATGACATAATGAGTTAGTTTTCATCCCCAAAACTTTCTCATCTCTGGACTCTATCCTACAGCTTTCATTGATATACAGGCATATAAGAATATTAAAGTCGTTGAAAAGAATCCTGATATATACCAAATAACACACACACACACACACACACACACACACACACACACACATATATATATATATATATATATATATATATATATATATATATATATATATCCCGTGTTTTTGACAAAATCCTAATCTAGATCAAAAAACTGATAAAGTGTGTTTCCCTCTAACATGACAAAAACATATAATTCTCTGTGCTCCCTATTCTCACCTTCTAAAGGCACTCTGGCATGGCATCCATAGTATTGAGGGGAAGGAGGCATATTCCTTCTGCACTTTCCCCATGGCCTCTTTATGTTCCCCTTAACAAGGTGCCAGTGCTCCTTCTCAAGCCTGGATCCCCACTTGAACATCACAACTCCCATTTTAAGCATTTGTGAAACCCTTCTTAGTGGTACAGATGCAATGTTGGTGAACACTGACAAGGCCCCAAAGGTCCAAAGAATAAATTAAATGATCTTGAAGAATATACCATTCTCATATGTGTCTTTCATCCTTGATATGTTAAAAATCCCTCTTTTGTCTCCCTGAAACATTCATGAATGGGAAAGAAAATGGTATCGCTTCCTTTACTTATATAACATAAGCCCTTTGGGTGTTACCATCTATCCTTTCTTTTCTATAGAAAATTCTTGTTAAGATTTCTTTCTAAACAATCTATAGACTTACTCATTGGATTGGTTACTTTACTTGTGCTGTGATCAAATACCTGACAGGAAGCAGATAAAGAAAGGAAAGGATGAGGGGGTAAATTCTACCATGGTGAGGAAGGATTGTCAGCAGCAGCAGGAGACCAGTGATCATCTTGTACCCACGTTTAGGAAATAGGAAGTGGTTCTGGGGCATAAAACCTGAAGTCCCACACCCAGTGACACACTTCCTCCAGCAATCCTACCTTTTATAGTTTCCACAACCCTCACAAATAATGCCATCAGTTGGAGACCAAGCATTCAAACACATGAGCCTATAAGGAATATTTTACATTCAAATTATAACTTTTAAAAGTATTTTCTGTGCTGCAAATTATTGGCTGTGGTTACTGCTGTAAAGACAGCCTCATTAGAGACATGCTTTGTGAAATTCTCAGTCTTTATCAGGGAACCCAAGATGGCTCATTACTTATTATCCTATGTGAAATTCTCAGTCTTAATCAGGGAAACCAAGATGCATTATGAGATTGATGCTCTAAGATAGTAACACTGGTAATGTGAAGAATTTCTATAGAGGAACTTTCTTTTTTTTCTGTGGAGGAACTTTCTAGAGGTATATTTATTTATTTATTTGAGAGAGAGAGAAAGAGAGAAAGAGAGAGAGAGAGAGAGAGAGAGAAGGAGAGAGAATAGGCACACCAGGGCCTGCAGCCATTGCAAACGAACTGCAGACACATGCACTGCCTTATGTATTTGGCTTTACATAGTCACTGGGTAATGGAACTCTGTTCCTTCTGCTTTGCAGGCAAGCACCTTAACCACTAAGCAATCTCTCCATCCCTCTAGAGGTATTCTTACAGTAGACTAGAACACGAGAAACAGCAGTCCTTTGATAAAACATCCCAAAATAAGATGATCAGTGTCTAAAATGAAAAGCAACTCGCAGTAGAATTTTTTCCCATTACATCCAAGAAACACTTTTCTGTTCTGTGTAGAAAGCCTCACCTGTGCTGAGTTGGCGGGCCAACACCATCACAGCTTTATTTAGATATGTGTGAAGGAGCCATCTGTTCCAGCTCACAGGAGGCTGGGACCCACATTGCAGACTTCTCCCCTCAAGGTCCAATCACAGCATCTGAGGCAAAAGTTCCCTGATGTGATGCTTGACTGAAAGCTAATGACAGGGAACACTTCATTTTTCAAAGTGTGCTTTTTCTCAGGAGCCAGTGATTGCTTTCTGCTCCCTACAGCCCTCAGACACAGCGTGAAGAGGAGAGGACCCAGGAAAGGAAGAGAGTCCTCTATCTACCCAACTTTTATGTTTATTCCTTCATCCATTCATTAAAGATAGATTGCTGCCTGCCAGGAACCAGATGGGTTTTGTGGTGCTGCAGACATACTATGAACAGGGCAAATAAGATATGCAAGGTGTGCCCATATGACCCAAGCAGATGAAAATCAAATATACACTATCTTTAGAAAATAAATAACAAAAAGTAGCAATCTGTACATGGATGAGAACAAGTTAAACTGAGTAAGGAGACTGAATGGCTGTTCTCAGTGTGTAGCCACAGACCCTCTCTCTCAGCTGAAGCTCTGATATCAAGGAGCCAGTTCTACATATTTCTGGAAGACCCATCCTAGAAAGAGACAACACTCATAGTCAGCTTCCTAGAGACAGAAAGAATCTGTGTGTTTGAGGTACTAAGAAACTCCAGTGTGCCTGAGCCTATAGAGTGAGAGAGAAAGAAGTGTGTACAATGGAGATGAAGTGACTAGCCAGGAGCTTGAATGTTCTTCTTTACATAGTGAGTCAAGCTTGGGAGTGCTATGAATTGGTATAAATGGTGCCAAAACCCCTGCTAGATATCTGTTACTTGGTGTTTCCTTTTGTATAAATGAGGCATAATAACAAGTTTCTAACTCCCCAAATAGAGAAAACAAATACCAAAATTAAAACTAACACTCTACTACCCTTTTCTGTAAGCCTTCTTCCTGAGTTCCTCTCTGTTTCTCTGATGTCCAGGGTTGGCCTGTCACTACCTCTTTTACACTTAGAATGCCGTGTTACTGACACTTATTAGCACAGCTGACTGTCTTATTACAGCTTAAATTATTTAGTGAAAATCATTTATTGAGGCCCCACTATGACTTTGATACTGTCATGGGTTCAACCCTAGGAAGATATTACTGGACTCTTGAGACTTACCAGTAGGGAAGTTTTGGTACAAATATGTCATCATAAGAGGGCAGGATTTAAAATATTTGGGTTGAGCCATTCAATGTCAGAGTGCACATTCTAACAGTAGAGTCAAAGAAGAGACAGGACATGTGTCAGAAGGTCAGGAAGAGGAAGTGAAACATACCTGTGTGGGAGGAAGACACCATCAGTTATAGAGAGACAGTCATAGCAAAATAAAGAGGGATTCTGGGAAGGGGGAGGACATAGATTCATGCAGAGTGATTGCTAAGTGTTTTTTTACCTGTCAAAAATTTACTTTGACCTGCACACATACAATACAGATTGTATAACCACCATTAAGAAAAGGAAAGCTCTTTTCAAGGACAAATCAAAGCAGCACCTGCTGTTGTTTTTCAAAATTAATCTGCAACACAGACACACTGGTACCCAGCAGAGGAACAAGCCAAATGGAGATCTTTCACATCCACACCCTTTGTGTTAGGGTAGGAAAACAAATGAAGTTAGATTATGGGCATTCTGACTATAATAAAGAGAAAGAAATGAAGCAGATGCAGAAAGATAGTGGGAATCTCACAGTCTAATTTACTTATTTCCTGCCTTGTTATTTTATTCTGTGTCAATTATTATTATTATAAAAATAGAAATTTGTTCCAAAGCATAAATCTCTTAAATTCTCATTGTGTGCTGAGCAAAATGTTAAACATGTTGGATGATATATATGCTAACTAATTCAGTCTTCACAATTAACCCCATGAAATAGGTGCCATTGCAAGCATCCGTGTTTTTTTTTCATAAGAAACACATATAAAAATGTGAAAAATCAGTCACTAGTCAAAAGTATGTTTCAGATAAAGAATGTTTAAGGATATGCTGGAAGAAAATATGCTGTTACTAGGTTCAAAGACTAAAGTTATTGTCTAAGTTTTTATCCTAACTTCGAATCTTAAGTAATGTTATACGCAAAAAATTGTAACAAATAACTTGACATTATAAATAACACTTTTCTATTACCTCCTGATTCAACCCATTTCTCTTCATCTCCATTACTAATAGGCTACATCTAAGCCATCACTTCATGTTATAATATGTCCTTGACTGATCACCCCCACCAGAACCATTTATTTTGCCTTTGTAATTAATTCTCCAAACCACACATGATGTGAGCAGAGATGCAAAGAGGTAAGTATTAAAAGTGGCTGCAACTGTGTTGCTCTCTCAACTCGGAGGATGAGGGTGCTATAAACTGGGGGAGGTGGGATGGGTTTTTGAAGGAGAAATGTAAATATGCCTCCATTATGGGAAGTTTGAAGAATGATATGATCTAAGACTTATGCTCAACTTGCTGGATGGTTATGAAATGAATGAGCAGATATGCATGCCATGATAGAATACTGCATTTGTGTAAGGTGTTGTTACTGAGTCTGCTTTTTTTTCCCCTGCACTACACAGTCAGTGGGAGATTTTGCAACAGACACATGCAGAGTGCCTGAAGCTCTTCAGAAAAGATCTGCCTGGAAAATACCAATTAAGATAAACAAATAAGTGAGCACACAGGCACTTGCTGTCTTGCAAGTCTGTTTTCCCTTCCTTGGCTTGCATTAAAAGAGTGGTTCCCTTTCATTTAATTAATCTCTGCAGGTACATAACCTGTGGTTTGACTCAGGGTGGGTGAGGTGTTAATTACAAGTAGATCAGAAATACAGATATTAGCTTGTTCTGAGCCTTAATCACACTTTTTTGTTTATTTTCTGTGGTTTTGTTTTGAGATAGTTTTTGATTGTACAGTCTGAGCTGGCTTACAATTCACAATTCACTATGTAGCCCAGGCTAGCCTTGAACTTTAGCATTCCTCATATGGGAGCCTTCTAAGTGCCTTTCTCTAAGTGTGAGCCATCATGCCAGGTTTTACTGTTAAAAGAGAATGCAAGGCTCCAGAATTCAGAACAGGACAGTTAGGGTCCAAGTAGTCATCTAGCAGCTAGACACAGAAGTAGTAACTTTGCAAGAGAATTTCTAAAGAAAAAAGGCCTGTGTTTATTTAAAAAAAAAAAACAGTCGTCATTTCTTCAAAGGATTCCAAAATTGAGCAAGAGACCTACCTCCACAGCAAGTCAGATAACCTATGAAAAGAAAATAAAGACAGACACCCAGGATACCCAACACAACCCAAAGCAGAAATCCAAAGGCGTTTAAGACCTCAACAGTAAAGCAGATGTAAAACTCACCCACCATGACTCATGGATCTGAGTGGAAGAGGGGGTGGAAAGACTGTAAGAGCTATGTTGGGGGAGAATATCCAGAGCCATCACTCCCCTCAGCAAAAACAAAGAAAAATAAACTGGCTACCTCTCTTACAATCCATAACCCACCATCCCATGGTCTGGTCTAGGAAGTCCATGGAGGAGGAACCCCAGTGGGTTGGGGACATAGAGGAGGAAAATGGGGGTACCATCATAAGACTTTGTCATGTAATATATCTAATTATTGACAATAAATATGAAAAAGAATGAAACTCTACATCCTAGAAAAATCCCTTATAAGAAAAAAAAGTTTTGTGTTTTCCTTTCTCCCAACATGCAAAGACGCAATGCTTTCCACTTGAAGTGACAAAATGAATTCATGCCCTTGGAATTCTCTGAAAAGGTTTCTCTGGTACTATTATGATTCTGGTCAGTGCATTTGCAAATACCCTGAAAGTTGTTTAAACAAAATTTCCTAATTTCTATGTGTACATTGAATTTAGTGAAATCTTTTTGTTTTGCAATTTAAGTTCCCGGGTTCCTTTCTTCCTGATTCATCCTGCCAAAGTAGAGTAACAGTTCAGAAGGGAATATGTATGTTCTAAAATTATTCCCAATAGAATCATGAACATAGAGTAGGGACCAGCTGTAAAGAATACGGGATTCAGTGGAGGAGGGATGTTAGAGGATGGGAAAAGGGAGGGTGGTGGGAAGTTATAATGATTAGGGCATATCACCTGTATATACGAGGTTGTCAATAAAAAGTTTTAAAAAAAGAAAAAAATCAGATGTCTGTAGTATTTATTCTTTCCTCTTCCTCAACAGACTTAGGTGACTTGATGTTTCAGAATGCTTTAATCATAGGCTTAATACTACACCAAAACAGGGGGAGAGATTTTTAATTTATTTTTCTATAATAAATGTAAATAATGAAACTAAAGACCATTTATTAAATATCTATTGTGGCTCTACTGTCTTTCTACTGTTGTTTCTCTCCCTCTTCAATTTTTATAATGCCTCTGTTAAGTAGATTTAATTACTTTACTATGCAGAGAAGGTAGGATCTAAAAGTTAAACCATTTGTTCACTTAGATACCAAGTGAGGGGTGTATTAATCCAGGCCTATATATCTGACTAGTAATTTATAATTCAGGTATCCTTTTAATTTTATTATGTTTCATAGACTTCGGGTTTATATTTAGAGAACAAGAATTTATCAGTGGTCAAACTTCCTCAACTATGGTTGTCTATCAGAAAAAAATATCACTTCAGAATGACAGAACTAGACATGAGCTCCCAGAAGCCTGGGTTGATTCAGACTATTTCTCCTTCCTGCACAGTCTGGTGTCCATGGACCTAAAGAGTTACCACACAACACACGGTCTCTCCTTAGCCTCCCCTTTCCATTTATTACCTAGTGATAAGATGAATTCCATAGGAAGTGGGAATTTCTTCAAGACCTGAAATCACAGCATGTTACTAATTATAGAAATAAATAACTGCTGACTGGGACCATCTGTCTTTCCTTTGACACACACCTTGCTTCCATGTGAAATTAGTGCCAACTGCAACGTGCAAGTCCCCAGACACCCAGGGGCTGTTCTTTCACATTCAGAGGTCCAGTGCTCTGCCCTTCCAACCGAAAATCATGACTCCATGAGCTGTTACTCATCCCAAGAGAGACACACTAATGAAGATGGTGGCGTTCCTGAAGCTCTTTCTGTAGCTTGAAGAGAGGGGAGGAAGGGCAGAGTCTGAGCCTCATTGCTGTGGTGAAAAGCAGGATTGCGAATAGTAACTCCTCCAATGATTTCCTGCTCAGGGCAGCAGGCACCTCATCTTCCACTACTCATTCCTCAGGTATAGACACTTCCACCACTCTTCCTGATTGTGGAGTAGATTTCTAGGAAATTCCCGAACTACCCTTCCCCCCAGATTTGCCTATTCATTGGGAAACATTAGTTCTAGTTCAATCTCCAGCCTTCGAATTGTGTCATTTTTGGATAAATCACTGTTTTGAATATATTTTATGTCCTCATAAACACACCAGGAGAAATAACAGAGAGTATCTATTAAGGCTGTGGTGGAAAATATATAAATGTGAATGTATGCAGATTATTAATATAATACAGTATACAGGAAACACTTAAATACTTTGGTATCTTTTAGTCAGCGGTGTAAATTCTGGTTATAATAGAATGTCAGCTCTATTAACGGGGTTCCAAAGACACTAAAGGATGTACAAATGTCTTCAAAGAACATAACAAACTTCATGCAATCAATGAGAGTGTGGGGAATGTGGAAGTTACCTGTAGCTTTAATCATAATCTCAATGATATCTTCTGACTTCCTCCTATTCACCTAATAAAAGGATTGTGAATTAAAGAGCTTTCCCCACATTTTTCAATTAAGTTTTCTACTTATGTAGAAACTGCACAGCCAAAGGTACTTGATGTCTTATAGAGATCAAGAAACAAAACTTGAAAGCAACCTTTCTCCTTCCCGCTCACCTGCATCACCATGAGAATAAAAGCAGGTCCCCTAGCAAACTTCAACCCAATAGCTCAAACCATTGCCCTCCACATTGCTGCTTCATTAACTTGATCAAGACTTGCCCTACATGGCTTACCCAATGCTAGGAACAAAACTGCCTGTGAACCTCTGGCATCTGTTATTTCATGAACACAGTAAAGAATTATTATTACATGAATACAATCCCAGTTATTGTTTCCTTGGCAGAGAGCAGGAACCTACACAAATCATTCTACCAGTTACAGCCCCACTGTTTGTAGCACTTTGTAGAATCATTGTTGCATTCATAATCAGGTTCCATTGTAAGTCTATGAGAATTCAGGATGAGCTTATCCACACTTTACCCACAGCATGGCTGAGGTTCAGGAAGAGGGACCTACATGTATCGGCAACAGCTGAGGCTCAGTTCATAGAAGTAACATGTTATTAGTTTCTCTAAAACATTTCATCATTATTCAATTTCCAAAGACCTTTGAAAAACCTCAAGATTTTCTACATTTGGGGGACACAAAGATCCAAAAATATCTACAGATGCCCTGATACTCATTTTCATTACTATTACATATCAGCCTCACTTTATCAATGGATTTATCTATAAAAATAACCATTTATATAATATATATATATATATATATATATATATGTATTATATATTAAATTCATAGTATATATAGGAGCTAATACATATGTATGTATAGATATATATATTTGAAATTCAGAACTTTGAGACTCTGCAAATGAGCTTTAGAAAGCAAACAAACTCTGTGTCTGTCAATTTGAGAAGCTACATGATTCATTCAAACAAATAACACTGTCCATAAAAATTGAAGAAGTAGATACTGACAGAGAAAAGAAGGTCCTAACAGTAAGAAACTCATGGAGAGACTGGCGAGGAATAATAAACTACAAAAATAATAAGTATAAAGCCTGTTTCTTTCACTATTCCATTTCACCAAATCACAACCTTACAAATATGGATTTTAATTTCCCCGAAAATACCATATATATATATATATATATATGTATGTATGTACATATATATATATATGAACACACACATACACACTTAAATACTATTTTCATATAATCAGGATTCAGGCTTTTCCCTTAGGTAATAAAACCCCTTCATCTACTCCTTGCTTCATCCATCCATTTTTCATTAATTCATTTAATATTTATGGGGCATTGACTCCATTGCACATTTAGCAAAAATCATCAAAGCACACTGGAAGAAAAAAAGTATGAGGAAATCAATAGACACAGTATAGTAGAATGCTAGGATAGAGGCATGTCTAGCAGCAGACAGAGCATAAAGAAAGACACAAAAATCAAGTGCAAGACTATAGGAGAAGCCCTGAAAGGAAAGCATCACCTTAGATGAGCTTTGGGGGACACATTTATGTTGATCATCATACATTAAAGAAACAGAGAAAGAGACCCATGCTGCAAGAAACAGCTATTTAATCTACACAATAGACACTTGAGAAATACACTTTTTGCTCCAAATTGCTTCTAATTTAACAACCATTCTAATACACATTTCCATGCCCTTAGCCAGCTAATTGTCAGGTTAAGTAATCTCTTCATCACAGAGTATAAATGTTACAAATCATATAAATCATACAGCTGGGGCTGCAAATTTAGAGTATTCAGATTTCTTAGAAAAGTTCTCACCATAAGGATCAATACAGCATATACTGATGCTGCATGTGATAAGCTGTATGATCAGCATGTGACGAAGCATGTACAATGGGTACTGTCTACTCTAAAAGAGCACATCTTTGGGTTTAAGAAAAGATGACCTGCATCGATCATGTCTTAACTGGTAATTATTAGCCAGGTATAGGGGCACAAACATACAGTGCCAGACAGTAGAAATACTAAGGCAAGAAATCTACACTACTTTTAAGTTCAGGAGTTCTAGTTCAAATAGGATAAAAAAAGGGAGGAGGGTTTAATTTTAATTTATAAAACAAGATTATACAAAATGTTTTTAGTTTCTACTTATATTTCCTGTGTGACAAGAAGTACAACTCACACTTTGCAGGGTTTTTTTTTCTCCCCAAAGGGTCACCGATTCACTATATTCTGGATTTTTCTTAAAGTTCCTTGCCCAAATGCCAAAAGCTCAGAAGTTTCCCTGGTACAAGAAAGTCTTTTCCCATTTGCCTCAATGTTTTGTCCTCCCATTCTCAGGCTCAGCACGAGAAATGGGGCCTCAAATCAATTTAAAAATCATTATGAATTCTCTGCACTTGGCTTTAGTGGGAACTCAAAAATATTTCAGGATTTTAGAATGGTAATTAGACCTATCACTTTAGACAAATGCCTCATAATTTGTCCACTCCTGCAGCAAATCTTGCTTCTGGGAAGGAGGGCAAATATTTAAGAATGAAATGAGACTGATGCTCACATGAATTAAAAAACAACTGGTTTAAATCTTTAAAATGAGTTCTCTCGTTCTTGCTCATTAGTCAATATTACAGAGCGTCTTGGACCAAAACTCTGAGCCAGCCTCTGAATCTCAATGACCACTCCTTTTCTCCTTCATTATCAATACTAATTTACATGGACCTTGAGCTGAATGATGGCTAAGGTTCCTGTCATACCAATTCTCACCTTGGGAATTCCGAGCAAGCAGCATGTTGGAATCTAACTCATGCCTGTTTCTCCTTTCACTTGCAAAGTGGGAAATTGAATTTTCTTTAAGCAGGAAAAGCTAAGTGCAGAGACAGCACTGTGGACAATGGTAAGTAAAGACAGAGGAGAAAAACCTCTCAACCAAAGGGTTAATCAAAGAAATTAAACCTTATCTTTTGACAACATACACAGCACAAGAATGCTATTCCCTTTTAGAAGAACCAAGGCAATAAAACATGAAAGAAAACATCAAACAATGAATAAAATAGAAATTATTTCTCCTCACATCTTATTCTAAATTCTGACAGAAGCAGTCTTAGACTAGCCCTAATATTTCATGTGTCTTATGCAATGACAAAAAACTCAACCAATGAAATAAGATTTTTGGCTGGGTTCTCCACCATGGGTGTTTTGAAAACCCATCTTTTTCTTCAATGTTCTGGTAATAGCAATAATAATAATAATAATAATAATAATAGTGGTTAGTAATAATAATAATATAAAAAATGGTGGTGCATTTTGGAGTGCCAGAGTCTTTGGGACCAGTGAGCTCCAGGTGGGTGACTAGCATGAGTGTTTTGGGGCCTGTGCCCTAGAGGCACCATTGTGATTGGGCCTGTACATCTTGACTGGTGAGGGGACCTGTGTGAGTGGGGTTGAGTCATCCAGGGGGACAGCATTATTGGGTCCAGTGTGCTGCAGGATGGTGAGTTGTGTAGTGAATTTGGGACCAGTGCTTTTGGAGTAATAGTGTGTTTGGGGTCTTTGCCTTTCAGGCAATGAGGACCTCTGTGTGTTTTGGCTGGACCATTAGGAGCACCAGCACGGTTGGTGCACACTGACTCCGGGCCTGTGCTCTAGCGGTGCCATCATGTGTGGGGCCTGTGCACATCAAACTGGTGAATAGACTGATGTGTTTGGGCCTGGTACATTCAAGGCTATAGCGTATTTGGGACCAGTTTGCTCCAGAATGGTGAACAGTGCATTAAGTTAGGGCCTGTTAATTAAAGGTGATACTGTGTGTGTGTGTGTGTGTGTGTGTGTGTGTGTGTGTGTGTGTGTGTGTGTGGCCTGGGCATCCCAGACTGATGAGGGGCCCCTCATGTTTGGGGCCATGTGTGCACTAAAGATGATGAAGGGCACAGGTGAATTTGGGACCAGTGCTTTGGGTGTCAGTGTGTTAGAAGCCTATGTACCCCGTGCTGTTGAGGGGCATGATGTGTTTGGGGCCTTTGCACTTGCTTCATGCCCTAAATACATCTATAATATCAGCAGCCAGCCAAGGGTGGCTGGCACACTTGTAACATCCACAACCTGCACATCTGTGGATATACTGCTATCATACTCAAATCTGGCTCAAACTCCAAATAAAACACTCACTGAAGAAATAAAACTTTATTGACCCACCATCCCCTCCCAACCACACACACTGCCTCCACCTACTGGAGCCCCATGGTGCCTCTGTCCTATCCCAATTAGGGAGCACAGAGCTGTCTTGGGGGAGTCACTGTGAACTTCACAATCCACTCAGCTGTGGAACAGTTGGGAGATAGGGGCAAGCACTAATGCTCAGAACCCCCATAGACCCAGAGCCAAGACCCCACAGTGATGACAGCCAGAGGAGATTTTTGATCTCCAAAACAAATTTTGTACCAGCCACCAGCCCAGAACTACAGATGCACCTGTAATCTCTGTAATGCAATCTCATTGTAATCGAGTTTACACTCAAAGCAAAACACTCACTGAAGATTCTACAAGGCAGAATATTCGCTCCTTCTTTATGAAAATTGGACCAACTCCTCTAGCTATGCACAAAAGTCAACTCCACATGGATATATGACCTTCATATAAAAACTTAAAAATCTTAAATACATGGACAAAATAGGGGTACTATTTAAGATATGAGCGAGGAAATTTTTTTTTTCTGAAAAATACCCCACTATCCCAGGAAATTCAACAATCACTCACCCATTGGGATCTCATCAACCTAAAAATCTTTTGTATTGACAAGCATACCATACACAAAACCTACAGACTATGATCAGATTGGGAGAAAATCTTTGCCAGCTGTACCATGGACAGAGATCTAATATCTAGAATCCACAAAGAACTAAAAAAAAAATAAGTAATAAAAATATTAAACAACTTACTTAAAAATGGGGCAGTGAACTACATAAGGAAATACAAATGGCTAATATTCACTTAAGAAAAATTTCAACATCATTATCATCAGGGAAATGCAAATGAAAACAAATATTAGATTCCAATTTATTCCAGCTAGGATGGAAACTATTTAAAATGTAACAATAATAGATGCCGGCAAGGGAGCTGGGATAAAAAAAGGAAGCCTCATTCTCTGCTGGTAGAAGTACATACTTGTATAACCACTATAAAAATCAATATGGAGACTCTTAAAAAGATGAAAATAGAGCTACCAACAGACCCAACTATGCCTCTAATGGGTATCTAACCTAATGGCTGCTCTCTTCAATACAGAGACATTTGCTCAACCATGTTAATATCTGCTCAATTCACAATAGCTAAGAATTTGAATCAACCCAGATGCCCATCACTGTAAAAATGGATATCCAAGTTGTGGTACATATACATAATGGAATTCTACTTAGCAGTAAGAAAAAATAAGATAATGAAATTTACAGGAAAAATGAATGGACTTGGAACAGGTCAAACTCAGTGAACTTACATAAGCACTAAAAGACAAATGTGACATATACCTCCTCATCGGTGTTTCCTAACCAGTAACAGCTTGAGTTGCCAGCAAACCTGACATGCAACTCAATGGACAGATAGTAGGGATGAAAATGTTTACAGGGAGGGAATAGGAGGACAGAGATGAGATGTACACAAAACTCAATATAAAATGATTTGGTACCTTAGAATCCTTACTCCTGGATAGCAGGCTAAAAGATTGAACCTTCCAAAGGAATATGGGAATATTGTATGGTAAGAAGGGTCCTGAAAGGTTGTGATTACAACTAACCCTAATAAATTTGTACCTGGTTTTTAACTCCATTAGCAGAAATTGGTTATTACCCACATTAAGCTGTTGATCAAAGAGACCCAACATAAACTTCTGTCAAAACATTTGATTACCAATCTGTTAAAAGAAAAGATGCTATTGCTGAATACTTCACTGTATGATGACAATTTTGAGAGACCCAGGGGGAACGTGAATGGAAGCCAGTTCCCAGATGGTTAGCATCGGAAAGCACTATATGAACTATAAGGGAAATTGGCCAGCAATGTTTGGGAAAAGCAAGGAACACTATTATAAGACCACAGCCAGCATGACAAGATGTACACGTCTGTGCAATAACGACACTTAATTTAGGTGGGTAATCAAGGCCTCTCTGATTATCTAAAAGATCCACTTCAGTGACAAAGAACCCATAGTTGAAAATGGGATCCAAGTCAAACTCCTATGGAGACCATGAATCTGAACTCCAAGGGGACGATTCAACTAAACATGACCTAAAGAGACTTTACCTCCATTATAATCTTTAAAAAATGAACAATACATAACCTATTTAACCAACGCTGATCTCACTGTCCATTGGAAAATCTGTTTTTATTTTTCAGATGGCACCAAGAACTGAAGACAACTTAATTCTACCAACAAGAACAGAAATGATAGCTGACTCCCTGGCAAGAGATGAACCACCCATAGCACATCAGCTATGACCCAAGCCCAGGTGAAACCACAGAGGAAGTGGTAAGATCAGATAAGCAAGAGTGCTACACCCACAGTGAGCCCATCAACCTGGGCCAGGATGATGGAAACAGACACTGAGAATATTGAAAACATTCCAAAGCAGAATTCCAGAAGCTGCTAAGAGCTCAACACTATTATAGACTTAAACTTACCTTCCATGGTTCAGGAAATTTTGTGGAAGAGGGGACAGAAAGATTGTAAAAGCCATGGTGAGAAGGAATATCCAGAGGCATTGCCCCAAAACAGTGACTGACTGCTGATCACACAGTTCATAGCCTTCAAACCCATGGTGCATACTAGCAATCCTACTGAGGAGGTAGGTGTATTAGTCAGGGCTCTAGAGGAAACAGAGTTGATAGAATGCATTGTAGTAAAAGGGAATTTATTGGGGTAGCTGAAGACAGTCCAACAGTAGCAGTCTGCAGGCCCACAGGTGAAGAAACCAGTTAAATCCACGAGGCCAGAGGCCTCAGCAGTCTCAATCCAGCACTGAAGGATGGCTCCCTGGGGAGTGGCTGCTCTTCAGTCCACAATGTGAGTCCAAGGAAACTGGGTTCCAATGTACAAGAAAGGTAGGAGAGCTGGATGCAAGTGCAAGTCATGAACAAGCACCTGCAGTCAAGGGGAGGAAGGACGAAGTGCTTCATTTCCCCTCAAGCTTCCTTATATTTAGTCTCCTTGGAAGGCCCACCCACTGGGAGAAAGGGATCACTCTAGAGAAGGGACCTCTTCCCTTCTCCAAAATTCCAAAAGGATTTTGTCAATTCTTTCTGCAGGCAAACTCAGAGACCTGCTCAAGATTACTGTGGATTATTACATAGCTAAAGTTGACAAATAATCTTAACCATCACAAGTCCACCCCTTGTCAATTTTACACCAAATCATTTCTCCCTACATCTTAATTTTCAAATGAAGACAATAATATCACGATTCCACCTAACATGATATAACTATCCCACGTACAAACAGAAATGTATAATATTCCCCAATATAAGGCAGGTCCCTTGAGGAATGCTTAGTCTAACATCTAATTATATGAATTTAAAAATTATTGATGATATAATTATTATCATCTGTTGTAGCCTTAACAATTTTAGAGTTTGGTTTGGCTTTATATGTTTTAATTCAAGCCCAGCCATGAAGGAATAAATACCTGGTGCATGAAACAGACCACAAGATGCCCCTCCCCATTGGCCCTCCCCCCAGAATGTAAAGGGGACTCCATTCTGGTAAAAGTGGGGCAAAGGTCGTGGGCTGTTACAAAATTCAGGTGTTTGCCTAGAGATTTGGCTCCTGGAATGTATATGTGACCACCAGGATATAGCCAGGTCTCAGGCCAAAGAATGCATCAGACAAGTAATAAGTGACTAGCCAGGATGTATAGGCTTATGGTTCAAAGTTCACAGGTGAAGCAATCAGGAACCAATCACTTTAGAGCACCTCAACCCCTATCCACTGGCCAATCACCCAGGCAGAATGTATTCCCACCACTAGCTGCAAAAATCATTTCAAAAGAATATTTTATGAATTTCCTGCCATGTGCGTGATTCGCTATGATAGGAGCCTGCTGGCTCAAACTGTATTTAAGCCAGAAGAAATGGGCAGCCAGGGTCCTTGTTGAAACTCACTGTGAGGGCAAATACTTGGACCTTAGTTGGCTGGAAATGAACCTCGCTAAGTGACTTGCATTATCATGTGTGTCCTTTGTTGTTGGTTTTGCTAAATGGGACACAAAGGGTTAAGGGTGTTTAAGAACAGGACAAAACTCTAGCAAACCCAGTAGGCATTTCCCCATCTCCACCCTTGGAAAACCCTCTCCCAAAGCAAGCCACATGAACCCAGGTTCACACCCCAGCTGTGCCTGGAAGGTGGCAGTTCCTCTGCCCCCACCATCTGATATGTGCCCAAGCTCACGTCTACATGCAAAGCAGGTATTCACAGGTTGCTGGTTACAGCCAATTTCCATTGCCCATTCCTTCCCCTCCCTCCTCCTCTACTTCTATTTAACCAATGATGCTTTTACAATAAATGGGATTATTTTCCATGCTTTCCTCTGGGTCTCTCTCTGCCCGTTATTCTCTCTGAAGAGATGAGCCGAACACACAGGAAGCCATGCTTCCAAGAACACTTCTGCGGGTTTTCAGGCCCATGGGCATGCCTGCACAGGTGCCCAGGTCACTGCCGCCACCACCGCTGCTGCCGCTGCCGCCAGAGCCACCAGAGCCGCCACCACTCGGAGCATGCCTGCTCCCTCCCTCTGTGCCCGCCACCACCGCAGCCATCAGCAGAACACTGCAGCCATCAGCAGAACGCAGCAGCCACCTCCAGAGCTATAACATGGAGCGGGCCCATGCCCTAGTGCCAGCTGGCCAGGCAGCCAGCCGGGACCCAGCCTGGCCTGGGAGCCCCAGCCAACTTCAGAAGCCGGGTGTGCTCCCGCCCAGGCCGGCTGCCAGGGACCATAACAGTGCTGTGGCCCAGGAAAACGCGGCCATGAAAACTCGGCCCAGACTTCAGGACCGGAGCCCTTTCTTCTTTTATTAAAAAACAACACTCTGTCCTTCTGAGGGGTGGTTGACCTCAGACCACAAGAATAACCTCAATTAATGTTAATTAAATAATACAGGGGAAACAAAGGTATTGGTATACATATGGGCAAATATTCTTAGCAAGTAATACAAAACAACATAAAACAAAACACTCATGGCAATCACCGGCCTTGTTTTTGTAACTGGTCATGTGGCCTTTGTTGGTATTTGTAACTACTTTCTTCTACTACCCATTCTGTATTTCCTCCACCTTCAGCAAGCACCTAAGCAGATCTTGGTTCTTTACCTGGAGGGGTAACACATACTTTCATTTCTGATGGATATGGGCCATTTTTCACATTGCCTTGATTGGGGTTTTGTAGTTTCCCATTGACTTTGATAACAGGGGATAGTAATACCAAGAGGCACCCTATAGAGTCTCCTGAACACCAGACATACTTTTCCTTGCCTCCATTGTGGAGGAGCAACCCAATTTCTCCCTGGTAGTCTGGATCAATCTCTCCTGCTAACATTGTAACCCCTTTCTTGGCCTGTTGACAGGAGGGCATCAGGAGCCCAAAGTGGCCAGGGGGAGTCTTAGCTTCCAGTTCAATGGAATGTTTTCTGTGCCTCCTGGCAAAAGCACTCCCCCTTCTGACGCCAAGACTTCTAGTTCAGTGGAGCCTAATGTTGTGGGAACAGGAAGCAAAATTTTGGCTAATGGGTCACTTGGGGTGATGGTAAGTGGTACCATTTCTATTTCCACTGCTTGATTCCTGGACCTGTGGATTTGGGCTATAGGAGAAACAGTACCATATATAGGATGCTGGTTCAGAGAATTCACAGAGAACCCTGCCCCAGCCCTCCAGTTCTTCAAAAGGTCATTCCACTATTCTGTCAAACCAGCTTCTACAGGATGGTGGGGCACATGGAAGGACCAGTGAATTCCATGAGCATGTGCCTACTGCTGCACTTCCTTGGCTGTGAAGTGAATTCCTTGGTCTGAGGCAATGCTGTGTGGAATACCATGATGGTGGATTAGGCACTCTGTGAGCCCATGGATGGTAGCTTTTGCTGAATCACTCTGGGCAGGAAAAGAAAATCTATACACAGAATAAGTGTCTCTTCCAGTCAGGACAAAACGCTGCCCTTTCCAGGATGGAAATGGTCCAATGTAGTCAACCTGCCACCAAGTCACTGGCTGGTCTCCTCAAAGAATGCTACCATTCTGGGAGGCTCAGTGTGGGTCTCTGATGCTGGCAGATTAGGCACTCAGCAGCAGCCATAGCCAGGTCAGCTTTTGTTAGTGGAAGTCCATGTTGTTGGGCCGATGCATAACCTGCATCCTGGCCTGTGGGAACTTAAGAGTTGAGCTAAACACATTGTATTACATCATGTATGATTATTAGTTTGTGGGGGGTCCAGGGTGAACTGTCATGGTTTTATCCAGGTGTCCCCTACAAACAAATGAATGTGTTCTAAATGCTCAATCCCCAGCTGATAGCAGTTCTGGAATTAGAACCTCTCTAGAGCTGTGTTTTTGGGGTAGGGCTTATGGTGGTAATAAACCAGCTTCCCCTTGCCAGTATTTAGCACACCTTCCTGACATTCTTTGCACTGTTGTGGTGAAGGTGATGTCCACCCCTCTGCTCATGCCATCATTTCCCCTGCCAGAATATAATCTCCCCTTGAGTCTGTAAACCTAATAAACCCATTCCTCCACAAGCCGCTTTTTTTGGGTTCTTTCTGTGCAGCGACAGAGTAAGTTGACTACAACAGGTGGGTTCTCAGTGGAATGGGGGCAAGAAGCAGGAAAATGGTGCTACCAACACATGACTTGTTCATATAAAGCTTTTAAATAATAATAATAATAATAATAATAATAATAATAATAATAA